>JAXGGA010004457.1:0-88227 GCA_038373865.1 Uloborus plumipes | reverse complement strand
CCCGATTTTAACATATCTCTCAGTGGATTATTGACAACATTTCGCCAATAACGCCAAATTAAACCCAAACTTGAAACATTATTTTTTTCGCCAACTTTATGATAAGTCGCCAAGTTGGGGCTAACGCTTGGCCCCCAAAAGTCAGACGATATGTTGACAACTGGTCGCCAAATCATAACATCATTTGAATCTACATTGAAATGGACAGATTAAACCCAAAAAGTGGTAAAAGAGACCCCTTGGAAACATTTGAATGCAAAAAAAAAAAGTGGGAGTTGCACAACTAGACTCCCACAGAGCCTATATGCCAAACGAGAAAGTTCTACAGCATACCGTTTTTGAGTTATGCGAGATACATGCATAAATACGTACAGTCATAGAAAAAAAATAAACAAAACACTCCCTCGTATTCGAAATCTATTAACACTAGAGACACGTGTAATATGTTATTTTTTCAGGAATAATATTCTCTACAAATTTCTGTTAGTAAAGTGTTCTTAAGGGGTCGTCTTCATATAAAAATCGGCACCAACTTTAAAATTTTCTGCGAACCCCCCCCCCCCTTTTTTTTATCGCATATTTGTGATCAGCAACATCATTCAACTTTGTATACTAAATTGTTTTAAATTTGCTCCTGCGGTTGTTTCACAATTGAACTGAGAAAAAACCGTTCTGTAATGTTAAAAATATTTTTGATACTTGGGCATATAATACCTTAACCACGATACGTACGGCAAAGTTTGTTTTTTCATATCAAAGTATGAACCAACTCAACAATAAAAACGTCATTGACTTCCTCTCAGATAAAATTTTGATTTTTTATGAATTTGAAAAAATGATGATCTGGAACCATATAATATTTTGATGGAGAAACAATCTAGAAGGGTGTACAGAAAATAACAACGTTACGAATGCACAAACGAACAGAGATACTGCGGACACGTGTTTCGGCGTTACAAGGAACGCCTTTTTCAATGCAAAAAAGTTGTGAGTTTATGGATCCACAGATATCCGACAAAAGCAACGAAAACAGAAGCGAACAGCTTAAAAAGAAAACATAGCAGATCAGATCTCGATTTTTGGGAATCCTTCGATATTTTGAAAAACAGTTCTGACTTAGCAAATGCACCCACAGCTCGAGCATAGCATCCAAAGACTGCAGTTTCGCCCTTATTATGGGCTCCTCAGTTAGGAATAGCCAATGATCGAGCCGCAGGCAAAAATCCTCTTATTGTAGCTAAGATAGCCAACAAACTGGTAGATAAAGTGAATTTATCTTACCAGCGAGCGTCCGCAGCCCTGGCTTACGGGCGGTAACTCTTTGCACATTACCCAGCTTTAACCTTCAAATTTCGAGTTGAGTCGTACCATAGTTTGCGGACGTTCAGATAAATTCACTTTACGGTACACCAAACGGTAAGATAAATTCACTTTATCTACCAGTTTGTTGGCTATCTTAGCTACAATAAGAAGATTTTTGCCTCCGGCTCGATCATTGGCTATTCCTAACTGAGGAGCCCATAATACGGGCGAAACTGCAGTCTTAGGATGCTATGCTCGAGCTGTGGGTGCATTTGCTAAGTCAGAACTGTTTTTCAAAATATCGAAGGATTCCCAAAAATCGAGATCTGATCTGCTATGTTTTCTTTTTAAGCTGTTCGCTTCTGTTTCCGTTGCTTTTGTCGGATATCTGTGGATCCATAAGCTCACAACTTTTTTGCATTGAAAAAGGCGTTCCTTGTAACGCCGAAACACGTGTCTGCAGTATTCCTGCTCATTCGTGCATTCGTAACGTTGTTATTTTCTGTACATCTATAGCACAAAGGTATTTGTAAACTTTAATCTAGAAGCAGTTTCAAAGGAGAATCCAAAACGGGAGCTGAAAACATCCAGTAGTTTTTGAGATATGCTAAAAGAACCATTTTTAGGGGCCATATACAACTATGCAAACTGAAACAATAGCAGGGAATTTCTATGTGAAGAAAGAGGAATATGCTTATCCACCAGTTGCAGAACATGCTCAGCGTTTTTATATAGTATTTAGTTTTCAACAGTAATGATATGTTGAAAGCGAAACGTTTAATAAAACTGCCGAGTATATTTTAAAACTGGTAGACAATCCAATTTTTTGTCCATTAGTGAGAAGTCTGCTTTCATGCACAGGACTCTCACCAAGTCACTTTTTTCACTAAAAGTCACTTTTTTTTTCATTGGTCACCAAAAGTCACTTTCAAAGGCCAAAAGTCACTTTTTTGGGAAAAATGTTGATTTTGTCACTTTTTGGTCACTTTTTTTTTTTTTTATTTGACCAAGAGACAAATATCCTTTGAACTTTTCTTTCAACCATCAAAATCGTCGCTCAGTGTCGATACCGTACGAGGGCTGGAGGAAGAAAATTCTTTTTCCCACTGGATGACCCTATGTATGATGAAACCGAAAAAAAACAACAGTTCTTTCATTCACCTGTCCAAATGTTTCGCTTTTCCCGCCAAAGTCTGCTTTTTTAATCGTTTTGGGCCAATCAGTTCGCTTTTATCGTTTTGGTCTGATTAGTCTGCTTTATTTGTATTATTGAAACAACAAAAATTGCAGAGGAGAAAGTCTTCTGTAATCACAACATTTTATCAAAAAAAAAAAAAAAAAATCGAAGGCTGATGAAATTTAAGCTTTTGTAAACTGCTGTCATTTTACATACCATTGGTGACTGTTTTCTGAAACTTTTCCAGTATTTTCTAGAACTTCTAATTTTTAGTTTTAACACTTGTTTTAAAGTTAATTCCAATGTAGAAATTTTCTTGAATTCCAGCTACATGTTTTTTAATTTTCTGATCAGTTCTTTGCTTAATAATAGTTTGTTTAAATGTCTATTCCATTGTCGTAAAAGCATTTTCAGCTCTTGAGTGATGTGTTGATTGAAAGTATGCTTATGGTATATTTTTCAAAAATTTAACTTATAGTATGAAAAAAAAAAACATGCATATATATGCATGTAATTGGGCTGTTGCTTTCTTTTCATTGTCTGAGGACTATCTTAGTTTATAGAATTTTTTTTTGATTTTATTTACTTATTTTTTGTCAAAAGATCCCCCCCCCCTGCTTTAAAATATGTGATTTGACATGAATATGAAAAATATTTAAAATTGTCAAAGCTATTTGTAGTAAATCTGCAGCCAGTTTTGAAAAATATAATTATTGTATAGTATTCTTATCTCTCGTCTATATCATACCTGTTTCTCTTCAGAATTTTGTTTTCAGTAGAATTTTGGAATAGATGCATTAGCAAAATAGTATTTGTTTGCTTTAGAAGTTTATCCTGCAGGACCAGCTATGATTTAAAACTATTGGTTTCCTGAATTTTACTTTTAGTGTTGGGAACGTTCCAGGTTAACCCCTTCGGCCCTGGCGTTCTATTATTAGAACAAATCTTCATAATGCTCTACATTCTTCCTTTTTAAGAATTATAACTTCAAAATCCAGTGACTTACTCCTAATACATGTAAGAATTCATATATGGTACCATTTTTGCTCAGTAGATTTCAGCATGTGTTCTGCAGAGAAGATAATGGCGGTTTCTCACCACTTGCAGCAAAAAGGTAAATGCAGCTTTTATTACTTCTCAAAATACTATTGTATGTAATTAACTGCACCTAATGAAAATTCTACAAAACCAAATAGACTCTTTATGACCAATTCAGTACTTTTAATGAAAAAAATAACTTTAAATTTAATTGTTAATACGAGATTTATATATGTTCTACTAATAGGACATCAGGCCTTGGAGCACGCATGGCCCATTCTTCTTCATGTTCTATTAATCGTACAACAGGTGCTTAGTAATGCTCAAATCATGTTTTGTTTTAAAACAAAACAATACTTTCTGTTAAATTATTGCCTCATGACTATAGTTTTTATATTTTAAGGAATTTATTGCATAATTAGATGCATATTATTGTCTGTTTATATCAAATGACGCAAACTGAAATGCATTTTTATTTCCTTAGCCAATATGCGAAGTAAAATGTTGTCCTTGAAAGAAGCCAATCAGTGCCCAAATAGTCTGGATGATTCTGATTTAGAAGATGTAGACTTAGACGGGTCTGATGATGAATGGCAGCCACCAAATTATGATTTGACGCACTTGATACCTGATGAAGAGAAAGATTCTACTATTTTAGTATGGCTATAACAAACTCTTGGTTAGAGTATAAACAGGATACCGCTTCGTTAGGAATTACACGTAAAGATCAAATGGATTTGCTCAATTTCACGTTTGATGTAGCAGAAACGTTGGCATTCGCAAAACAAGCAACAACCGCTACTTAACATGGAAAGCCATCAGGAAATAGTCCTGTTGTAGCACCAGAGAAGACAAAATTAAGCCCAGTTGTTAGACCCTGTGGAGATGTGAGGTATGATTTAATAAATTCGCATGATTGAGAGAAGTTCGAAACAGCAGAGATGCATATTAGGAGGTTGCACCTATAAAACAACTTCTTATTGTGAAAAATGTGAAGTGTATCTATGTTTTCATGCGCAAAAGAATTGTTTCAAAAAATTTCACACCAAATTAGTGTAAATATACTTGGAAATAAATGTCTCTTTTTTACTTAATAACAGCCTGGTGTCCTACTATTAGAACACTTTTTAATTAGTTCCGTAATTGATAGAATCTCATAATATTACATATTTAACATATTTACATGCATTATAGCATATATAACCACTCATTGATTTTTTATCTACACAATTAAAAATTCAGGGCCGAAGGGGTTAACTTATATTTGGAAATGTTTATAATATTCTTTGCAAATGCAATGCACCATTAATTTGGCTGATTGTTTTCAAGTGTTCGGCACATGCTCATTTATTATCTGAATATTTTCCATACTTTTCATTTTTTCTTTTTTTTTTTTTTTTTGTAATCAAGCGTTCTACAGCATATTTTACCTGCTGTCATAGATTCCAAGTTTAGTTAATTGTTAGTATAGTCAGACCAGTGGTTGGAAAAACTAAATTTATTTTGTAGCCAACTACAACTACTTTGTTTTAAATGTAGTTAAAAATGTTTTTTTGAAATGTTTTTTTTTTTAATGTAGCGACTACAAACTACTTTTGAATTGTAGTCGCTACTTCGCAATTTTTTAAAAAAGAAATAAATAAAAAGCATACCGTTTGAGGTTTGACCGAAAAAAATCGAAAAGTGGTTTGAATAAATTAACGCATTTGAATATAGAATAGAACTAGAAATTGTCTTTGAATTTATTTGTTACCTTTTTTTTTTTTGCTAAAATTTGCTTTTTAAATTTTTTTACAAATTTTAGGAATTTTCATCACAAACAATAAAGGATTCAAAAGTTGAAAAATTGAAAGAATTCAACCTTCATTTTTTTTCTTGCCAGGGAATATTTAGGAACATGAAAATTATTTGAAGGAATATAAAAATTATGATGCCAAATAAACCAATGACATCAAACAGATAGAATGTATGCATTGAGTTACCGCCCATTAGCCAGGGCTAAGGCAGAACTGAAGCAAATGCACCCACAGCTCAATCATATCATCCTAAGAGACTACTGTTTCGTCCTTATTATGGACTCCTCAGTCAGGAATAGCCAATGATCGAGCTGGAGGCAAATATCCTCTTATTGCAGCTAAGATTACCAACAAACCGGTAGTGAATTTATCTTACTAGCGAGCGTCCGCAAACCATGGTGCGGCCGAATGGCTCAAATCATTCACTTTATCTACCAGTTTTTTGGCAATCTTAGCTGCAATAAGAGGATATTTGCCTCCAGCTCGATCATTGGCTATTCCTGACTGAGGAGTCCATAATAAGGACGAAACAGGAGTCTCTTAGGATGATATGATTGAGCTGTGGGTGCATTTATTTGCTTCAGATAGAATGTATTTCGCCAAATGATGTACCTAAGGATCAGCTCATATTTTTATGTTTCTTATTTCTCATTGCACTTAGTGTTGTACTCGTGCAAGATGTGCACCAGTCAGAGCCAATTAAACCTTGTTTCGTTTCCTTCGTTCTCTTTTTTTTAACTTAATTAATTATTTTTTTAATTTAAAAGTAGTTTTCAGAAATCGCTAAACTACTATTTTTTCGTATTGCACTACTCACTACTCTAATTTTTTTTTAAAAGTAGTGCGCTACATTACAAATTACTAAAACATGTAGCTACTACAGTAGTTTCGTCACTTGTAGCGCGCTACTACCGACCACTGAGTCAGACATCCCTGGTATGTATGCTTGTGGCTGTTTTCTTGTGATAATGATAAAAATCTCATTTTCAAAAAGTAGAAGTATTTTTGTTCATTGATGAAAGAATAATGAAGCATTTTTCTACTATTTTCTTCTATTTTTTAACAGTCTAAAGGGATGTGGTATGTACTTTTCTGGTTTAATCACTAAAAAAATGATGACACAGAATAGAAAAAAAATGTTTACTAGTCTGTGTGTTCATGTGTTATAGTTGAAATAAAATGCTTACAATTTTGAAGTTTTGGTCGATAATATTTTCTGTGAATAAATTTAAAATTTAAGTGTTATTTATGTTCAAAATAGTGCAGGTAAAGTTTTAAATAGTGATAAAATTGTGTACTTAGTATTTTAGTGGTAACAGTTTATTTTCGGTTGGTCACTTTTTAGTCACTTTTTTGTAAAAAATAGTCACTTTTTTCACTTTTTTTGGATCACATTCTTGGTGGGAGCCCTGTTCATGCAACATGTAGCAATTCAGAAAGCTTTTTACGTGGACACTTGATTTTCATAGAAAACTGTTCTATCTCGGAAGGTTATTCGGAATAATTTGATGATTAGACGTTTTTTTTTAAATTCTGAGCCACGGTTTTAACATTATTGCCAATTCTAACACGGTAGTTTATATAAATAAAAGAGGTTACTTTTAAATTGTAATCTCTCTCCAGAAGGTATGTGCTGCATGGGTTAGTGCGTAGCTAAAAGTATGCATCTATCCTTGTTTAATCAAAAAGATAGAATGTTGTATTTTTCCCTTGAACTCTACACAGTAGGGTTTTCTCTTCCAAATTTCAAAAAATATTATTACTTTAACAAACGCCGAGAATTTTTAATGAATTACGATGCGAGTAGCTTTAGGTAATTTAATCGAAAAAATATGATTTGTCTACTCTTTGTAAATTTCGACCTTGAAAGTAGCATTTTAAATATGGTGGTGGTCCCTAAATTTTTGGTCGGTCATAACTTTTGTTCTACTGGTCCTAAATAGGGGTGCGACATCGAAGGCAAAACATCGATGTTTCAAGACATCGATGTTTCGAAATTAAGACATCGATGGTGTTGATACATCGACCAAAAAACATCGATGTTTTCAAACATCGATGTTTCAAAACATCGATCTTTTTTTTATACAAAATACTTACATTTAAATGTACAGTGATACAATAACTCCCCAATACATTGCACCTCTTTATATCACTCAATTAGATTTATCGTTTGTCTCCTGAAAAACATCAACCGTATGATATCGATGTCAATTACAGAAAACTTTTTTAGTGATATAGATACTGCAACTGCTAATTAACTGTATAACTTTTATTTATCGCATATTTTTATGAAACTTTTTTTGTTGAAATGTAAAATACCGTTACCGAAAAAACTTTTTAAAGCAAAACAAAAACAACGATGTTTAAAAATCGTTGACCGTAAATCATCGGTAGTAATTAAAAAGAACTATTTCAATACGATAGATATTGCAACTGTTAAAGATGATTTTTTATTGCATATTTTTATTGCTTTTTTCTGAAGACATCGAAAGAAAAAAAACATCGAACGCGAAGCAGTGATCATTAAAAGAAATCGATCTCAAAACATCGATGGTTACTATCAAAAATGTCTTCTAACGAGATTGATAGTGTAACGGCTGATTGACGATATAACTTTTGGCCCCATATCTTGATGATTTCTTCTTTTTTTTTTTTTTTTTTTGCTGAAATATAAAGCATTCACATAAAGAATAATAATGAAATAAATAAAATTAAAAAAAATGGCGAAAGAAAGTTAGAAATGTTTTAGAAACATCGAAATAAAAACATCGATAATCATCGTAGAAAATGTTTTCTAATGATATTTATACTGAAACTTCTGATTAAGTATGAAAACTTCTTAATACGTCTGCATATCTCATATTTTTATCAAACTTTTTTTGCTGGATTATAAAACATCGACATCGAAAAAGACATCGAACCCGAAACATCGATGTTGGGAAAACATCGACCCTCAAACATCGATGGTAAAAACATCGATATTTTAGCAAAAACATCGATGTTTCCAAAACATCGACATCGATGTCGCAGCCCTAGTCCTAAAGTGATGCAGCTTGGTACCCAGCATACTTTTGGCCCTCCGCACCTATTTATGTAATCAAATGTAAGGGTTCCCATTTGAAAATTCTGACTTTGAGTTCATTTCACTTTGTATATAGCCCCTTATCAAAATTTTTCTTACATAGTTTTAAAGAAGACTTTAATCCACGTTAGAAGACACCTTTCTTTTGTTCTCATCAAGTTTTGCAGCCGAATAATTCAGAGTGTTTCGTTTTTTTTTTTCTACGACTGTACATACTCACAGACGCACATACATACGTACGTACATGCACACGTCCCGAGAGAACTCGTAGTGATTAATTCAGGGATGGTCGAAAGGAATGTTACGGCTGTTTATATGTTTGTAGGTACATATGCAAGTGCTGACGGATCGAAAAAACTATTCAACAATCATTCGGGGATGAGCGAAATGGAAATTTTGACCGAAGTTTTAGTGAAAGATTTTTCGCGATCACAATACTGCCTTAACTACGTAAAAGAAAACTGATGTTTTAGCTGAAGAATGTTATTACAGGAGACTGTGCTGTAAAGTTATATAGCGGGACTGAGTAAATTGTTAAAACATTTCCTGAACAAAGCGCTACCGTAAAGTCAGGTTACTTGGACCCACAAGGAGGTTACTTGAGCCCACAGTAAAATGATAAAATCTGGGTTTGGTACTAGCATTAAAGACTTCAGAGTGCTTCTACCTAGAGAAGAAACGAGGAACTACGTGCAAGTCTTCAACTAATAAGTACCAAACCTAGATTTTATCATTTTACTGTAATGGGCTCAAGTAACCCCTTAGGGTCCAAGTAACCCGACTTTACGGTACTTATCTAGTAATATTTTAACTAAGTTGAAATACGTAATAAATCAAATACATAAAATATTGAATAATTCGCATTGTTCAGAAATATTTATTGGATAACTATTTGTTTTGTAATCATTTTGCGCAAGCACATCGCAAATATATTTTTGCAGTATCGAGTCACACTGCACAGTGCACACTCGAGATAAAACTTTCCAAAATGCTTTTAACACGACTAGCATCTATTTATGTTCACTTTAAGGTAGCTTTCTGCCAAAAAGAAACCTCAAATACTGTTTCTAACGATCTATAACTCTCTTACCACATGGTCGCCTACTTTTAATCGTCTCTTTACCATAACGAATTTAGAGTTCTCTTTCGGAATGTTTTACATTCCAAACTCTGAGGAGAATTTTCGCTTCATTTCTGCTTCGAATTCAAAGCAGAGTAAAAATTGAATGTTTATCCTGTTGAGCCTGTGAATAGTTATGCATGTCTCGGTAGTGAAATGTCTATTGAAAAACGAAAAATTATTTTAGGTAACTTGTGTTTGGTAATACCAGCATTCTTGTGCGCTATAGAATTCATTTTTAGAAATAGAATGAAACTACTGGGGGGGGGGGGGGGGTTCAGAGTAAACGTGATATCGAGCTATGCTATTTTTTTACACAAAGTTGCAAAAAGTTGACTATTCAGTTGATTTCAGTTTGTCAATTTATCGTCTATTGTACTTTTGATTTTTTTTTTTTTTTTGATTAACGTCTGAAATGTTTTGCATTTATTTGAATTATTTTATCGTCAGCGCTACTTATTCTGAATGGCAACGCTAAAAGAAACTAGATAAAAGATTTGCAATTTTCGCATTGTGTGTAAATGTGAGTTTTCTCGCCTGTTGCTTGAAAAATGATATTTTAATTGTTTTAAAAAGATACGTAGTTAAAAGTATTTTCTTTAAATGAAGAATGAGACTTCATTTACAAAAAAAGAAAGTTATTGTTATATATTTTTTAATTTCATTTAAGTTTAATCAAGGAATATTTGACAATTTGTGTAGCCTGTAAACTCACTTGACAATCAGCACTGTGTACGAGTGTCTCAATCAAATACCTTTAACGAATAAATTGCAGTCGTATTAATTTTACTGCAATTTACTAAAAAAAATGTCTGGTATGGGCCCAACACTACTTCCTTTTACGTGTAAATTTCTTAGTAGTTGCCTTAAGAGTCAAAAAAAGTGCTTGGAGTGAGCAAGGTAACAATTCAAATATTTACTCCCCTAATCTGCCACGAAACAATGCAAAAAATATTTAACAATGGTTAATTTTCTAAATATTTGCTGATTTTAATATCATTCAGTTAATTTTTCGCAAAATATCGCCAATAGCGCCAAGTTGAATCCAAATTCAAAAAAAAATTTTTTCGCCAAATTTGTCGCCAAGTTGGCGTCAAACACTTGGCGACCAAAAGCTTGGCGACATATCGCCAAGTGGTCGCGCCAATTCATATTACTTGAGTCTGCATTGAAATTAACACTGATTAAACCAAGGGGCAAACACCCCCAAAAAAGGGGTAAAACACCCCCTTGGGAACATTCAAATGCAACCACAAGGGGAGGTGCACAACTAGACCATACTCAGAGCCTACATACCAAGCTAGAAGTTTCTACGGTATATAGTTTTTGAGTTATGCGAGCTACATACGCACATACATCCGCACATACGTCACGAAAAAACTCGTCGTAATTAACTCGGGGGTGGTTGAAAAGAATTTTTCGGCTGCTTATATGTCGGTAGGTACATATGCACGTGCTGACAGGTCGAAAAAACTACTGAACATTCATTCGGGGGTGAGCAAAATCAAAATTTAGACTCAAATTAGAGTGATTTTTTTTTCGCGATCACAATACTTCCTTTACTACGTAAAAGGAAGTAAAAATCTTTAATTATTCTTTTAGTCGCTTTGTCCTTTTTCGCTCAAAATGTTTTAATGTAATCGAAACTCTAATGGGGTGTTAATTCAGCAGTATTATACTGATTACTATTATTATTTTGTTGTATTTATTATTATTTTGTTGTTGTTATTATTATTATTTGGTTGTCATTATTATTAGTATTTTGTTGTTATTATCATTATTGTTACAATTACACTGTGCGGCAAAAAAAAAAAAAAAACCTTGAAAATGCTTCTGGCATTTTGAAGGCTGATTCTTATGTAAAATGACCCCCTGAATCCGAATATGACCTCCGTTTTCCCCCATCACGTACCATTTTTTTTTAAACTCCCCCCTATTATTTTCATTTTTTCTTAGTTTCAGAGCTATTATATTTTTTTGGAGGGGAAAGGAGCCTTGTATTCACCCCTAAATTTTTTTGGAGGTCAAGAGAGACTCAAAGTTTAAAATCATGAGCACCGAGAAAAAATCGGGGAATTTGGGGGGGGGGGCGTAGCCCCCCAAAATATTTGAAAAATCACCAAAAACGATCTTTTTATTCAAGTTTCTTTAAAAAAATCTTTAAAACATTTTTTTAGGTGTAGAACCAGAGTATAGGATCCGCTCCTATGGTTCCTTTGTCAGAAAAAATTTTCACGCTGTAAAATTAAAAAAAAAAAATAAATAAATAATGCTCTAAAAATCTCACTTTGCACTCGAGTTTTAAAGCAGGTCTTCAGCTGATTTTGTTTCAGCAGGTTTGTGGCTGATTCTTATGTCAAATGACCCCCTATTTCCAAATATGACCTCACTTTCCCCCCTCCACCCCCTCTTTCCAGAGAGCGCCCCCCCCCACCCAATTCAGAGTCATTTTATAAAGAAATAAAAAAAAAAACAGTGCTTTAAAAAAAAAAAAAAAACGTATTTCCAGATTTTAAAAAGTTTTTTTGGGGGAGGGGGTGCAGATATACACGTTTTTGTCTAAGTCTCTCAGTTTGCTATACATGTTCATGATTTTCAACTTTGCACCTCTCTATCTATCTATAAGAGTGTTAACGGTTAATGTCAAGCTCCTTTAATCTGAAAATCAAAATATTGGCTCGGAAACCGTTGAAAACTGAAAAACAAGTGTGGGGGGGGGGCTTGATAATTAAGAAAAGTAATTAATTGAAGTGATAATTTATAGTATTTGGAAAAAATGGGTCACTTTGCAGAAGAGTCAGCCGGAACAGTGTCTTCTTTCATGCGGACCTGCGATGCGACTGATATGCAACGAGCCACCCTTACAAAAAAAAAAAAAAAAAAAACCTATATATTCGAATTACATTTTACCTTATTAACAGTTAAATATTTACAAAATATTTAAATAAATAATTTAATATAAAGCCATGCTTGAAGAATTAAAATTAGTGCAACTAATTTATTCCCATACTGATCTTTACAAAACTGACATGTGTTGAGCACTGATAAGAACTGACAAGAATAAGTTTACTCACTAAAATACTAGTTCACAGATACTATAAAGCGTACATTCTATTTTCTACAAAATAATACTGCAACAAAGAACAAGGGTATAAAGGGGTAGGTACTAAACAATTTCTTGAAAAATCAATTAAAATAAAGGAGCTTCGAATATTTATCTCATAGGCAATACCCAATCTGGTGATTGGATGTTCCTGATTGATGGCTATAAACAGGAGGATACCCTTGTTCTTTGTTGCAGTATTATTTTGTAGAAAATAGAATGTATGCTTTATAGTATCTGTGATTTAATATTTTAGTGAGTAAACTCTTTCTTGTCAGTTCTTATCAGTGCTCAATGCATGTCAATTTTGTAAAGATCAGTATGGGAATAAATTAGTTGCACTAATTTTAATTCTTCAAGCATTGCTTTATATTAAATTATTTATTTATTTTGTAAATATTTGATTGTTAATAAGGTAAAATGGAATTCGATGCTGAAATTAATAGCTCTTTATCACCATGCTCAGTTAGTAGCCCATCAAATGAAATTGGTCATAAAATATCCTACATCAAACGAAAAGACCTCATTTATTTTCCTGATATTCATGTGCTATTCAAGAAATTCTTCAATTAAAAACAGGAGTATCCCAATCACAAGATTGGGTATTGCTTATAATATAAATATTTAGAGCTCCTTTATGTTAATTAATTTCTCAAGAAAGTATTTAGTGCTTTATAATTATGAATGCATAATGCTCAGGCATCAGAGAAATACTATTTCTTGTTTTCATCAATTATCTAATTTATTGTTCAATGATTTAATAAATTACATTTCATGACATATTGGGTAGATAATACAGCTATTAATAAATATATCATTATTTTTTGGTTTAATTAATTTTAAGTCCATGGGAGGGGGAACAATAGCATATGGTCGTCGCGAAAAACATGCATATACTGTCAGCAGGATATCTCTTAATGGGAGAAATAACCAAAAGTAAAGTCTTTTCCTGTGAATAGCTAACATATAAGTGGCTTGTTTTTTAAAAAAATTAAAGTTTCTACTGTTCCCCCTTCATGTGAAAAATGGTTGCCAAGATGGCCAAAAACGCATTTTTTGCCTTATGGCTTATCTTTAAGCTAAAATATTTCCAAGAAGGAGTGAGAAATCAAAGTTATGCATTGTGTAACCATTTATAGTAAACATCTGTACACTACCAGAAAGTGAGTAAACCTTTGGTTATGTCTTCCGTTTTTTGAAATAAATTCCTCAATTTTATCAAAATCGGGAAAATCAAATTTTTGTGATGGCAACTTCTAAGAGTGCTGTACCTTAACATTTTCCATTATAAACATTGCCATATTTTTTTTCTGAATGCCAGTAGTAGCTAGTTTCCGTAGATATCAAACACTTTCATATTGCATGAGTAGAAATTTTAAGAAAAAATTATTAAAAAACATCAATTTTTTGGTATTTTGAAGGTCCGGACAAACTTCGAGGACCCGTATCTCGGGAAATAAGTGGAGCAGGTAACTTTCCTTTTCGGCTTTTTCATACCTCTATACCATCAATCTGTGTACCAAATTAAAAAAAATCCGAGTCGGTCGTGCGACCAACTTTTTTTTTTTTTCGGTGAGTTGGTATGGAATCGCTCGCATACAAAAACCTGTAATGGGTATATCCTTTTACTCTAAAGCTGTTTTTCACAAGTTAAATAGTCCTTCTTCTTGAGCAAACCAGTTAGAGTCATTATTTGGACATCAGAGTCTATTTATTGACAGATATTTCCTTACAAATCAGTCAAGCAACGATCCAGGATGGGTAGCCACAGAAAGTAAGTTTCTTTTCTTGCGAACTTATTTTTCATAAAACTAAACTATTTTAAAATGATTTGCTTGAAATTGATCACAGATGCCTTCTGTAATGTTACTTTGCAAAAGTAAAGTCAAGTAAGGTCGTATTTTGCTTACTTATCTGCAAAAAATCCCATAAACAGGACGTTAAATCACTGAATAAATATGGCAACGGCGAACTATATTTTAAGCCTAAAATGTATGTAAACCATTCCAAGTAAGCGTTTTAAGCGGGTAAAAAAAAAAAAAAAAAAAAAAGTTAAAAAAAACTTGGGCATAAATGGGTTAATATCGTTTCTGAAAGAAGTCAATGTTATAACAATGTATTGTTAAATTACAATTGCTGGCATAAAAATATATTTTCTAACAAAAACAAAATCCTCAATAAATCAATGCATAAAAAGAAAATAATACAACTGGTAAGAAAGCATCGCAATTGTGATAGTGGATCAATGTGTCTGAGAAAAATCCAATATGGCAAAAGGATTGCATGATCTTTGTATGATTTTCGTTACGTTAGAATGGTTTCGTCTCAATCCCTGTGGCTAATCAATACTTTTGCAAGATCACAGGAGCGAAACAAATCTACCGTGTTACAAGTGTTTGGTGGTTTAAAGCTTCGTAAACTTCCTGTCTGGAACAAGTATGAATGAAGTTTGTAAGAAGGGAGTTTGTGTGTGTGTGTGTGTGTTGTGAGTAAGAGATGTAGTTGATACGAGGCGTCATTTTTGAAATTTGTATATATGGAAATATGTATTGATTTCCGTAAATGAAAATCACTAAATGGTGGTTTGGCCGAAAGGAAAGTTTTTTTTTTAGTTAATACACTCTTAAAAATTATCCTGAAATGTTACTTTAAAAGTTACGGGCATCCATGTTGCCAGTAATTATTACCGTAAAATCTTTTTTTACTGTAAAATTTTACGGTAGAGAAAACGAGAATTAAAAAGCGCGAGATGCAAACGACACGGATCGAACCCGGGCCCCAATTTTATACACCGCTTTGCTATCCAAGATACCAAATGAGACACACCAGGAGAGCGGAAATAGTGTGTCGTCTGCATCGCACAGTAAGTCACATTGTGATCAATTGGCGCCAATCGCAATTTTTTATCAGTACAATTCTGTACCTCAGAACCAGACTGACGTAAGTCCATTTTCGTCATTTTTCAGTAAAGGGGAAAAACGATGTATTCGACAATCGTTTTTCCCCTCTACCGAAAAATGACGAAAATGAACTTACGTTAGTCTGGTTCTGAGGTACAGAATTTACTGCAAAACTTTTCTGTACTGTAAACGCTACATTTTACAGTAACATCTACCATAAAAGTTTCCTGAATTTTTAGCAGCATACGAGGTAACTTATACTCTATGGAACTAGAGGAGGCTGCTCCAAGTAATATTAATTTCCCACTCGCCGCACTTTTTCCTTGGTGGTTGTCATAGTTATGGCTCTTTTGACTTTTCCCGCACTAAGCTTTCGCAACAATGGTTAAATGCAAAACGATTAAAATTGATTTGTGCGTAAACTATCATTCTATTGAAAAATCAATGTTAATAAAGCACAACATTATCTTAGAAATTTTTGCTGTTTAATACATGACTAAAATTGTTAGAAAACGTTGAGAAATAACTGAGACCCCGAGGATATAAATAAAAGTAAAGCCTCATTCTATAAACACAAAAAAAAAAAAAAAAAAAAAAATGAAATGCTTCAATAGCAGTGCATAAAAAGGGGGGGGGGGGACTGTTTTCTTTCGTACCGTTTCCATGGAGAATATGCAAAATTTCTAAACTTGATACGCCTATTTTATAGTAACCGAGTATAGTATGATTCGAGGTTTTCTTGGTATTTTTTTACGTTGATACGACGTTGGCCGTAAGGAAAGTTTTTTTTTTATTTGATACGAGGTAACTTATAGTACGAGGTAAATTAATATTTTTTAAGTTGATTCGAGGCGTTATCATATTTTTGATACTTGTATATATGGAAATATGTATAAAAGTATTGTAAATGATTTTTATACGCAAATGAAAATCATAGCAATTTTACAGTTTATCACTGTAAAATTTCTATTTTAGAGTTTATTTCTGTAAAATTAGCCATTTTTACAGGTTGTTACTAGAAAAATTAGTTGTATTATACTGTAAAAACAGCATTCATTTTTTACAGTGTACATTTCGATAACTGTTGACCAGGGCACATGATTTGCAAGTCAAAACCACGTTTTAGCATGCGTTTTTGATTCATATTTAATCTTTCAATAACCTTTATTTTACACTATTCGTGTAGTTCGCTGGTTATAAAAACAAAAGAATAAATGAATAAAACGCGTACCGTAAAGTCGGGTTACTTGGACCCTAGGGGGTTACTTGAGCCCATTACAGTAAAATGATAAAATCAAGGTTTGGTACTTATTAGTTGAAGATTTCTACATAGTTCCTGGTTTCTCCGCTAGGTAGAAGCACGCTGCAGTCTCTAACGCTAGTACCAAACCCAGATTTTATCATTTTACTGTGGGCTCAAGTAACACCCTTGTGGGTCCAAGTAACCCGACTTTACGGTACCTAAATAACCATTGGAATCACGTACTGTTGAAAAAAAGTTGACTTTAATTGATAAAACCATGAATGTGCCTAAATAAATGCTTATGAATTAAGTCTTGATGATTGATACACTGAATAGCAAAACAACAAACGATTTACATTCTTCTATAGTTAATGTCTTGCACAGTACTGATAGGAATAGATTATGTGAATGATACATTTGCATACACATAGAAAATAACTTTAAAAAAAGGTTTCGCGTACAAGCGCTGCTGAAGAAATAGGTAGAATTTACTGAAAAAAAAAAGCATTCAGTTTAAAGCAGTAATTACCGCCCCTAAGCCAGGTCCAAGGCAGAAACATGCAAAACACCGCCAACTCAGGTGTTTACATCCACGGGCTGCAGTTTCGTGTTTATGCACCGAGTTAGAGGAAGAAATCCTTTTAAAGAAGCAAAGAGAGCGAAAATAGCTGGTAGCTAATGTGGAATTAAAATATCAGAGAGAGACCGCAAATTGGTACAGTACTACTCGTAGATGTTAATTCCGAGCTCATTTGTAAAGCAGTAAGTTTGTTTGTTTGTTTCAAATGGGGTTGCGTTTAGCTTCATGCCATTTGCAGACCTAGTGCATTCCCCAAAGCGGCATCCACTCTTTCATGCGACACCACCATCGGTGGGATACCACTGCCACAAGTATTTTTGACGCCCAGTTTCCCCACTAGATGGAGGCACCTGGGCTCTATTTGATGCGAAACTGCACTGGGAATTTAATTTTGCCACGAGATACTATAAGCCAAACAAGTACTCAAGGGATCTTTTACATGCCGCATAATCATACGACATGAGCGCTGTCGATTTTCTGCATCATGAAAATCCACCGACTGGAGCTGGGTTCGAACCCGCGCTTTTGGGCGTAAGAGGCCAGCGTCTTAACGACTATACCACTCTGTCGGCGTAAAGCAGTAAGTAACCGACCCTAATCCAGTGCATAAATTGATCTCTATCATTAAGACATTTTGTAACAAATGCTTTTACATTGTTTTATAATAATATCTTCTACAATACTTTCTGTAACAAATAATAGGAAAAGAGAAGAGAGTAAAACCAAGAAAACTAATTCGAATGCTCCCGCGCGATACGAAGCTGTTCGAACAAGAAAACCCAAATGATCAGAGAAAGGGCCCATCGATCATTTTCCCGCCAAAATGGAATGGGGTAATGAGGCAGTGCGATAAATAGCCATCCATTAACAGCAGTCTTTACTGAGCAATTTATCAGTCGTGGTAATCAGACTTTTAATTCTGTGGACAGCAAAATTGTGAGCACTTAACCTCAAAGCTCTGGAGTTATAGGGCACGTCGTGTTGCATTTTGCGGTTGAATTACTGTTATGATTTGTTGAAGATAAACGAGCTGGGATGAATCAATAGATTTCTGATTTGTTTGTTTCTGGGTTCTTTGGAGAAAATTATTTGATCAGCGGAATTCGAAGTTTTCAAGAATTATTTTTGAAGGAAATGTTAATAAATGTTTGTTAAAAGTGTTTTAAAAAAGCATGTTCGCTTAAAAAAATTAAAAAATCTGAATAAAATTGTTAATTAAAAAACGAATTTGCAAAGAGAGGCTGTCATATGTACTGTAAAAAAAACCGGAACTTTCCTGGAAAATAACGGACAGCTTGCGAGCCTAGTTTCTGTTAGTTAAGCAGAAATGTTTACCGCTAAAAGTCATAAACTTTCTTAAAATTAACCTAGAACTATCCTAAAAAAATCAGAAAACTTCCTTGTGAAGTGTTATGTTTTTGGAATAAATCAGGATCATCTCAAGAAAACAGATACATTAACATTAATCGCTTGGCACCCTTCTGATATACTATAGCTTGACCACGAGGATATGGAGTGTGAACTGGAACTAGAAATGGCCCACTTAATTTTGTCATTGGTAGAATCAGCAAGAACGCGTTAACTGTAAAGGCTTTTACTTTTTACGTATAATCTATACATAATATTTAGTACATAATCTTCGCTCTGAAATTTTCTTATAGTGTGCTGCTTTTGTAGGGTGTAAAAGGCGTCGGATATCCCCTTGTGTTTACTTAACCCACTAATTCCTGCCATACTGTAACCCCCGCGATACATTGACTGGTGTTTCTAAGCTATCGGCTTACATATACATTCACTGACGTATGCACGCCATCAATAAACTATTTTAAGCTGTTTTTGTTATTTAATTAATTAAATAAAATGCGTAAATGAAAATGACTTGGCGGAAATCAAAGAAGGAATAGCCAGGTCTCATCTGTAGTAATATCATAAAATACGGAACATGTAACATAATGGGAAATACATTATTTTAGTTCTTTAAAGTGGCCAAAGAAATATTTAAAATGCTTGCACCTTAAATTGCTTATTAACAAGAATTTGAAAAAAAAAAAATACATTTCCTTAGGGCTAGATTGAAGATTCCCCAAAAGGTAATGCAGTGTTTAAAAAATGATAGTTAAAAAAACAGTTCAAAAAAAAATAAACAGAATTTAAAAGTTATATAATACCTTTTGTGCCCATACCTTTATCGTTCCTTGTGCCCTTAAAATAGATTTTAATGGTCGAACGCTTCCTTATTTTAAAATCAATAATCCCTACTTGGCGTATAGCTTTTTAGTTATCCGACGAAAAACCATCTCATTAATTCAAAAATAATCCCAAGCTTCTCTTCTTAATTACAGTCGGAAAACTAAAGAATGTCTCTGCTCGGTTGTCCAGAGCAGCAAGGTTGTTTAATTTTTGATTTATCCCATTATTTTTGTTTTAATCATTTTCTTCTGGTAGATACTAAATAAAGCATTAGATTACATACAATATAGCAATACGATAGCAATTTAGATTAAAAAGAACTTTTATAAAGAGAAAAAAAAATATTAGATTGATGTGAGACCAGTTTGAAAATTTTAGTTTCAGTTTTCTTATATTTCACTGTTGCCATTTAATGCTAAATAATAAACTCAAACACTGTTCCACATACCTTTGAAAAATATGCATATAAAAGAAATTTTCCATGTGGTTCTGAAAAGAAAAGTAAATTAAATTTGCAACTGGTTCTATTTATAGAAGTAAATTTGATTTTTTATTTATTTTACTCTTTCTTCACGAAAATTAACGTATGTTAGAAGTTAATTGGTGTCAAAAATAATTCCAAATACCGTGTTGGTTCTGCTTTTCTAGAAAAATTAATTTTCTCTTTTTCATAAAATAAGATGCATCTTATTTTTGCGATTTTATTTGCGCTTCGTTACTGGAAAACATAGGAACTTGCCCCTTGATTCATATTATTTATACATATTTACGTAGTATGCGTAGATAAAAGATATACCAAAGAAATACTTGGACTTTATTTAAACTTAAAACACTGTAATTTAGAGAAAATTACAACGTTAAGAAGACACAAATAAGCAGGGATACTGTAGACACGTGTTTCAGCGTTAGAAGGAACGCCTTTTTCAATGCAAAAAAGAATTGAGCTTATGGATGCACAGACATATAAGCTCAATTTTTTTTTGCATTGAAAAAGGCATTCCTTCTAACGTCGAAACACGTGTCTGCAGTATCCCTGCTTATTTGTGCCTTCTTAACGTTGTAATTTTCTCTACATCAATAGCACAAAGGTATCTGTAAACTTCACTGTAATTTAGTTAGAAAATGATTTAAACTTGTTTGATTTAAATTTAACACTTAGCGTAACCTATACCTGTTTTTTCACTGGTGCATACGACTTCTCTGCACGTATGAAATTATCATCTTTTTGTGTTTTCATCCACCTATCCTATCTGATACGTATATTTACCAATATACAGTTATTTTAAATTTTTTATTTTCTTTTTGTGAAGCTTGAGCAACATAAAACTTAACGAATTTTCTAAACTCTAAAACAAAGTGTTATGGGTCATAAAACGTGGAATGAGATTTCTTGTGACCATCGTTCTGAACCGGAAATAACTTCAGTCGGTGTATTTTCTCAAAAAATATATCAGATGAAAGTATTTCAAGTTATCTTAGCTTTTCACGATAACTTGAAACGTTAAAGTTTTCTAATTGTAAACTCTTTCAGGTGTAAATGTTTTCATTTTGTGATTTCAACGCAAAAAAAAGGCTCAAGTTTGTGCAATTGTTTTTATTCTAGCAATGAAAAAAATTTGAAATAAGTAGCAATCAAAAGAGCGTCTTGAGGTACATTTTTGGTGCAAGAATTATTTACCCTTGTCTTCCCGTTATTGATATACACCATTAAAAATTCAGGATGCTTTTGTGGTAAATGTTACTGTAAAATATAGCGTTTACAGTACAGGAAATTTTTACAGTAAATTGTACCGATAAAAATTGCGATTGCAGCGACTATTGATCACCACATGACTTACTGTGAGATCCGTAACTATGACAACTATAAGGGGAAAATTGCGGAGAGTGGGAAATTAACGGATTAATGCCTGACATTTTTTTTTTCCAAAGATATTTTGTATACTGGTTACAAACAGTGTTTAATGGACAGGAAAAATAATAACAAAATATGATGTAGAAAATAATTGTTTTATTAAGGAAAGAAAAATCGTCCCTTAAAAGTTACGATAGACTCCAGAAGGTACATACTTGTTTACTAAATTTTTTTTCTACCTACGATAAAATATTTAAAAAGACATTTTATAAGAAGAAATAAAATCAGCAATGAATATAAACTGGGAAGCTAGGAATAACTTTGGAAACTTAGCTTTTTTTTTCTTGAGATTGTGAGCGATGTAATGTTTTATAAAGATCATTTTAAAACTGCTACAGAACACACTTTACAATGGTTATGTGCTGCAGTCTGTTAAAAAAGAATTGAAAAAATACCAAGGTGCTAAAATGTAGGCATTAATGGGTTAATATTTTATAGCAGCATTTAAATTAATTGTACTTTAAAGGAATTGTACATGTAAAGGAATCTTAAGTACATATCTACAAAAAACTTTATGTGGTTAGGTAGCAATCAAAAGTATTTATGTTTTCAAGCGTATGAACGTAATATTGCAGTGAGACGATATTTTTTTTTTAACATAGATTTCTTTTATGGGATATTCTGTGAAAATGTAAATATGATGACATTATAGGTGCAATGTTGTTGAAACTTTTAAATCATTAAATAAATAAATAAATTACTAAAAATATCGTCTTGAATTTAGTGTAAAAACATCTTTTTTTAAATTTGCTAATACGTGGGATTAATAGCAGGGGTGATTGTGTTCCGGTATTTTACCGGATTTCCGGTATTTTCTTTATCGATTCTGGTATTTTCATGTTCAAAAATACCAGAAATAAAATATTTTAATTATGCTTTTGTCTTCCCAACTGCGGTATTCTTTTTATTTTTCGAATTTTCGGTGATTTTCCGATAATTACTAATAATATTCATGGAACAAAAATGTTGAGATGTCATTCTATTTTTTTTTTTTTTGACTAAAAACTATTTGAAACTATTCGAATGTAGAAATGTGTCTTGTTTGTTTATGAAAGGCAATTTATTATTAAATATGTATAATTATAAAATTAGGTGTGCTTATAATAGGGGCCTTGGTTTTTTGAAAAAAGCACCCCTCCCCCCACACACATTTTCTCTCCAAAACTTTCAGGTATTTTTTCATGAACTCACAATCACCCCTGTAATAGTGATTAAATGGTATTTCAAAATAAGTTCGCGTTTCATTATAGCAATTTCAACAACGTGTTTTAGTGATATCTACTAGATGTTCCATGTAATTAGATTTGTGTCTCAATTACTACTCAAAAAAATAATGAAAAGATAATTTTATGGATTAAAAAGAGGGAATTACTTTACTGCGTATTTTTTTTTTTTTTCAAGTTTTTTTGATTTTGCTTTTATATCTGTCAAAAATTAAGTTTCTAATGCTTAAAAGTGAAAGACAATAGTTAATAAATACTGCTATAATTCTAATCACTCTAATTAAAAAAATATGTGTCGTATTTAAAATTCATTATCTACCGTTAATTACTCAATTAAAAAAACTTAACCCAACCCAACCTTACTAATTTTTTGCCAATACGTTATGCAATAATTTTATTTTTCAATAAGTTGGGATGAGAGTCCAAACTTTTTTTTAGATTTTTTGCTTGAACGTACGAATAAATTCCTGTTTTCATTTACGCATATAATCTGATTCACAATTAAATACTATTTCGAAATATTTTTACAGGTCTAAACTTCTATCTAATGAAAAAAATAGTAATTGTTGATAATAAAGTGGAGTACATTTTTTTGTATGTATGTCTCATGGAGACAGTCTTGTTAACTAAATAATTGCATGAACTAACATTTAATTTTCTGGCCTTTTGGTTGGCTGTTTTAGCTATTTGAAAGATAAAACTTTTTAAAAATCATGATTTAATCTACTCTTAGGAAAACCGTGCTAAGAAAACAATTTTCTAGAAAACACGAACTCAAAATTTAATAAATAAGAAAAGTATATAAATAAATATATTAGTAGAGTATTTTTAAAACTAATATACCAATTACTAACGGATACCAATACTTTGTGTTTTTCAAAAAGAGAACTTAATAATTGATGTTTTGTGAATACTAGTCGGATTAGTTCATTGAAAAATTATAAGCCTCATAGCATTATGCATTACCTAAAGAAAAGAAAAGTATAAAAAAAACATAACAAATTTTTTCTTCGAAGAAAATCTACTATTTTACCTTTAAAAAAACTTTAATTAAAAACAAACATAGCTCATGGATAATATTCTGTCATACTTTATTATTTACGATAAATGCCTTTTGCGGTAAACTCTTCTTCTTTTTTTGAAAGACAGCATTCTTAACACGAAAAAAACCCAAACAAACAGCTTGTTGGTACCTTATAAAGAAGCGCTTTAATCCTAAAAGCAATAGCTAAAAAAAGCATTTTCAAACTTTGATGCTGAATTTATCTTGTTGCAATTATGTAAAAATTTCAAGTTAATATATTTCATATGCATACACAGATAATGCATTTAGTATGTTTCTTCTTCACTACCACCCTTTTTAAATGCCCCACTCTAAATGGCTAAATTGTTACAAAGGAACGGTTTATTTTCTGTTCAAATAATTCTGACTCTTCTTGATAGTCTAAGATCCCACCGCAGTTTATTTACACTCATAGCGTACACTCATGACGTATATTTCAAATTAAAGCTGATTTTTTTCTAAACGTGATGCGTTATGTCCGCCTATGTAAAAGTGCCCGAAACCTATAGGCAGCCTGGCCTAAACAGGTTACATGAATGTAGCATTTCTACACTCATAGCGTACACTCATGACTCATATATCAAATTGAAGCTAATTTTTTTCTGAACGTGGTGCACTAAGGCTGCCTATGTAAAAGTGGCCGCAACCTCTAGGCAGCCTGGCCTGAAGTTTATGGTCCAAAATTTCAAATGGTTATAAAAGACGGAAAAATCGGTCGATTCTTTTGCTTTTTTTACTAAAATTATTCTTAATGTGAGTACTTTTTCGAAAAAAAAAATTGATGAACTTAAATTTCAAAAATTGCCGATAGGGGGCGCTTTAGACTTTGGAGCTAAAAACAACTACTTTTTACCGTTTGTTTTCATATTTTCGTAATTGATTCAAAGAGTTAAAACTCTAACTTAAATTTTGAGCCCAAAATATCAACTAATTTCCGGTTTTTAGCAATACTCGGACCAAACGTCAAAAATTGTGTTTTTCTGCTTTTCAACTAGTCCTTTCATGTAAAAAAATTATTAAAATCACCTGATAATGTTAAAATAAAATCAGATGAACCCTTTCGTAACTAAAAAAAAGAAAAAATAATTTTTTTCCAACATTTTTTTTACCCAGAAATTTTGTATTTTACAACTCAGAAAGTGTGCATTTAATTTTATTTTCACATTATTAGTATCGCCAGATGATTTTAATAATCTTTTTTACATGAAAGGACAAGTTAAAAAGCAGAAAAACACATTTTTTGACGTTTGGTCCGAATATTGCTAAAAACTAGAAATTAGTTGATATTTTGGGCTCAAAATTTAAGTTAGAGTTTGAACTTTTTGAATCAATTACGAAAATACGAAAAAAACCGGTAAAAAGTAGTTGTTTTTAGCTACAAAGTCTAAAGCGCCCCCTATCGGCAATTTTTGAAATTTAAGTTCATCAATTTTTTTTCGAAAAAGTACTCACATTAAGAATAATTTTAGTAAAAAAAGCAAAAGAATCGACCAATTTTTCCGTCTTTTATAACCATTTGAAATTTTGGACCCTAAACTTCAGGCCAGGCTGCCTAGAGGTTGCGGCCACTTTTACATAGGCAGCCTTAGTGCACCACGTTCAGAAAAAAATTAGCTTCAATTTGATATATGAGTCATGAGTGTACGCTATGAGTGGAGAAATACTACATTCATGTGACCTGTTTAGGCCAGGCTGCCTATAGGTTTTGGGCACTTTTACATAGGCGGACATTGTGCATCACGTTCAGAAAGAAATCAGCTTTAATTTGACATATACGTGATGAGCGTACGCTATGAGTGTAGATAAACTGCGGTGGAATCTTAGACTATGACTAATATCGTTAAACATAATCACGGATACGCAAATGGTATATATTTTTAGTTACGTAACACTTGTTCATCCTTCAAACAACTAACTTCAACATCCTTCAAAATACTAAATACAGTGAACTCTCAATTATACGCCGGCACAAGGGAGCAACAGAAAAAGGCGCATAAGTGAGAGAAACGTATAAGTGAACAAGTGTATTTAAACGGATAAACACAACATAGGCTCTAATGAGAGAATGAATAAGAATGTTCAGTAGGAAAGGGACATATACTACGGTTTATCAATTACTTTAACGTAACTACAACGATAAAAAGAAAACAAAAATTGTAGCATACCTAATTACAAACTATTCCCTCTAAAACGATGCATAATGGATAATTGTTCCTCTCCGAACTCCAGTTCATGGGGGGAAAATGCCTTCCGTGAGCAATAAAGGCGAAAGATTTAAGAGGAAAGTGAAGAAAAACGCTTATTTTTTAAAGAAAATAAATTAATTTTTTTACATTTTAGAGAAAATTCGGCACATTTGTGAAATATTTATCTGTAGAGCGACGCAAAAACGAATGATACTATCATTATTTGGCGATGGAATGTGCTGGGACCATTTAAAATCGTCGTATAAGTGAAAAAGGTGCATAAATGACGCGGCGTATAAGTGAGAGTTCACTGTATGAAATTCTTCTACATTCCAAAATATAAGGTAGACCGGAGTATGTTTACGCAGTGTCCTTTTTTCGAAACGTGTTATTAATGGTGTGTCCCCAGTCGTAACAGATTGATGCTGGTCCCTAGCAAGTACTCTCACGCGTTTTTTAGTATCCTCAGAGCTTTGATATAACATTTGTGGAACCTGTTTATTTGCCACATGGAGTAACATTTGTGTTGAACCTATTGACGCTTTTAAAGCAGTGATTAACCGACCCTAAGCAAAAACTAAGGCAGGAACATGCAATACACCCCCAACTTGTTCATTTCGATCCATGGACTGCAGTTTCGGGCTTATTATGCCTTCATCAGCATGGAATACGAAAGTAAACGAGTTGGAGGCAAAAATTGTCTTATGGAGCAAAGACAGCCGAAAAAAACTGGTAGCTAATATGAAATCAGAAATACCAGCGAGCGACCGCACATGGGAACGGTACAACTCGTAAATTTTAAGGCAGAGCTCGGGTATAAAGCAGTGAGTAACCGACCCTAAGCAAGGGCTAAGGTTGAAGCTTATTGTGAACTAAAAATGCTTAGATAAAAATAAACAAATATATGAAAAAAATTAGAAATTTATCTTTGTTTGGGAATAGTACAACTAAGTTAGATGTCAAAATAATAGAAATGATGCTCAGTAAGTGAGACCGGGTCAGTATGTGAGACTGCTCAAACGTGCCCCGGATACGGGGACTCTTTACGCAACGTACATTGACCTAAAAATTATTTTTTTTTTGACTCTAAAATACTCAAACAGGCCAAAAACTGGATGCACAAGCTTTAACTTTATGAACTGCTTTATAAGACCATAACGTCTAAAATTTCCTAACTAAAATCATAAAAAATGGAAAAGTTATTGAAGAAATCCGCATAAACGTGCCCCGTTCTACCCTACTTCATATACTAGTTAAGTTGGAGGACGAAAATAATCTCCAAGCATCAATGGAGCTGTCTTCTACTTATTTTTACTATTATAACTAATCTCTTATCTTTATTCGATGTTTGATCGATTGGCTTGAAATTAAATATATTACCTGCAATCTTGATGGGTTGGAATCAAAACTGGAAGGTTCCTTGTTCGATGCTAGCAGGTCAAAGATTCTCCGTGTTCACTAATGGTGACTAGGTACGTTCAGTTTGTCCCGGTCACAAAGTCCTTCAAGTTCCCTTCCAAATTCAATACCTTTACGTATTCTGAATGAGGAGTCATTCTGCTTCTGGTTTGGATCAAAAAACATAGAATATTGGTAGACGTTGCTTCCATCTATGAATATTTCTATAACTAGGTATCGTGAGAAAGCTTGTTAAAAAAAATAATTCAAACACAAGAAGTTCCGTCCGGAATTAAACGAGCCAACTTTCACTTATATAACATTGACATTCTTGCGTCTGATGAATACTATTTTGATTGTATAAGACTAATAACTATATTGAAACTTTCATATAAAAGTTATGAGGGTAGGACATATTCTTTGAACTATTCAAAATTGAACGAAAAAGTGTTCAAATCAAAAAGGGAAATATGTGAATGAAGTTTTCTCCCTGAGATCTTTTGAACCCAAAATTAGTGTGCTGGAAGCGGACAATCAATTAAAACGTTATTAGGAGGGGAAGGGGAGCAGAACAACGAACACACATTTTCCCCATCTCAGAACCCTATTTTCCAGTTTTTAAATTTTCGTTATTTAGTTAGACCCCTTTTTTTGGACTTCACTACATTTTTACGATGTATTACGTCCCTGTTCATACTTTTTTTCTTCTTTCTTTCATTTTACGGAAAAGTACACTAACAAGAGCAGCAATGAACATTATCATAGTTTCATTCGCAATAAAGCATCTCTGCAAATTACGACTTCCTCTTTTAGGCTTGGCTACTCAATAGGGTGGGTCGAAAAAAGCTTTTTTTTTCTGATCAATTTCTAATAGCACGGAAAACTTGCCCATGGGCATCCTAATAACGGAAAAAATAATAAAAAAAAACAATTAATTACTTTAGTAATCGCGTAAGAACTCTAAAGTTTAGAAAAAAAGAGAAAAATCTGTCATTTTTAAAGATGAATATTTTTTCCAAAAATACTTTTTTAAATTTCTAATAGTGCGGAAAACTTGCGCATGGGCATCCTAATAACGGGAAAAATAATAAAAAAAATTAATTACTCTTGTATCAGCGCAAGAGCTCTAAAATTTGGAAAAAAAGAGAAAAATCTGTAATTTTTAAAAATATGTAATTATTTTTAAAAATGATTTATTTTATTTTTAATACTATAAAAACTACTCTTGTAGTGACTGAAATGGGTTTAAAAAACTTGGAACACATTGCAGTTCGTTTGAATTCTCGCAAAAAGCCTTGAAACAACATTTTTAAGCAAAAGTTGTATTTCATAAATTTGCAAACCAAAGAACTGAAAGGAATCTACTTCGACGGTAGAAAAGATGATACATTAACACAAGAAAAAATAGGGCCTAAAATTTACCGCAGAGTAAGAAAAGAAGAACATATTATCATTATCAGTGAACCTGGCCGCCAATACATTGGTCATGTTACACCTAACACAGGAACTGGCAATGATATTGCCACAAGCATTTTCGATTGTATGAAAAAGGAAGATTTTGACATGAGTGCAGTAGAAGTCATCGGATGTGATGGGACAGCTACAAACACTGGTTGGAAAAATGGTGTTGTTCGGAACAATGAAGTTCAGTGTCAGCGACCACTGCAGCGGTTTATTTGTTTGTTATTAACACTTTAATGAGCTTCCTTATAAACATTTGTTTGAGCACTTAGACGGGACATCAACTGGGCCAGCATCATTCAGTGGTCCAATTGGTAAGCAACTGACTTACTGTGAAAAAAATTCCGTTGTTGATTTTGTGTCTATTCAATCTGAAGTTACCATCACAATAAATAAAACTGACCTGAGTAAATATCAGAAATAACTTTTGTACATTGTTCAAGCAGTCAGCACAGGAAGCTGTGATCCAGAATTAGCAGCTAAAAATCCTGGACCCCTCAGCCATTCCAGATGGTTAACTTGTACAAATCAAGTGTTAAGACTTTATGTTTCCCAAATAAGTCCGACAAGCGAAATGAAAATCCTTGCAAATTACATTCTAAAGAGCTACGCTCCTGTTTGGTTCAATATTAAAGTGCACAACACTATGAAAAATGGTCCGAAGCACGTGTTAAAGATCATTCAAACAACCAGACATTTTCCGGACAACATAAAAAAAATCGATCCAGTCATTCAGAGAAACTCTTTCTTCTGCCATCTAGAGATTCTCATGCTGACCATGATAATGGATAACAGACAGCACATTAGAGAGTTAGGCTACAGGAAGATACTGAAAGCCAGAAATGAGCCGCCAGTAGTGGGCCACATTAGAGCTTTCAAGTTTTCTTCAATTAACTTTGAAGCCACTGACTATCCTGAATTAATTGATTGGACAAATTGTAAGCTGACACCCCCACACCTTCTGTCAAATATGTCTACAGAAAATATTTCAACCCTATTGAAAGAAAAAAACCCTTCTAGAATTTGATTACTTGAAATTTCCCTGCCACACTCAGTCAGTGGATTTGTGTAAAACTAGTTACAGAGGCTGCTGCTAAAGTTTGCGGGCATGAAAACCGAGAGGGTTTTATTAAGACAACCTTAAAATCAAGATCTTTAATGCAAAAATTTGATTCGAAGTCAGAATTCAAAGGGTGTAAGTAAGCACACCTGAATTGGTTGGTTGATTGGGTAGGGTGTGAGTGGGACTTGATTTAGTATTATTTTAGAATCTGTAAAAAATATGCTATAGTGTGCAATAAGCTGCGATATGTGATTTTTTTCCAAAAAAAAAAAGGATTTTTAGGGTTTTGCGCAAATTCAAACGAACGGCAATGTACCCCAAGTGTTTTTAACCGATTTCTATAACTACAAGAATAGTTTTTATACATATATAAAAATATTTTTAAAATAGTTATATATTTTTAAAAATTACAGATTTTTCTTTTTTTTTTCGAAATTTTAGACCTTTTGCATGGTTTCAAAAATAATTAATTATTTTTAAATTATTTTTGCTGTTATTAGGAAGCCAATGGACAAGTTTTCCGCACTATTAGAAATTAAAAAGAATATTTTTTGAAAAAAAAAAATCATCTCTAAAAATTATAGATTTTTCTCTTTTTTTCTAAACTTTAGAGCTCTTGCGCTTATACAAAAGTAATTAAATATTATTTTCATTATTTTTCTCGTTATTATAATGCCCATGCTCAAGTTTTCCGCACTATTAGAAATTTAAAAAAAAAAATTGAAAAAAATATTCATCTTTAAAAATTACAGAATTTTCTCTTTTTTTCTAAACTTTAGAGCTCTTGCGCGATTACAAAAGTAATTAATTATTTTTTTATTATTTTTTCCGTTATTAGGATGCCCATGGGCAAGTTTTCCGTGCTATTAGAAATTGATCAGAAAAAAAAAAAGCTTTTTCGACCGCCCCCCCCCTACTACGCAATGCTTCTGACAGTTTAATTGAAATTAATCAAAATGGGTTGAATCAAAACTGATGTTCTATACACGGTTCCATGCACTTTATAACACTACTTATTGTACTTTTAAAATTACTTCATCCTTATAAAAATATATTTTATTACTCAGCACATCGGTAAATGTTCAGTTAATCTGTAGTACATAATACGTTTCTATTCTGCTTCGGAATAATCGGTTTAAGAAAAATGAAGAGAGAAATTTTGTTTTAAGTACCCAAATGCACAGAATAATTGAAAATTAATTGTCTGCCCGGCTGAAGAAAGGTCCATTAATGGTTGAGAAAAGTTTTGCCTCCTCCCGAGAAAATTAGAATTGAATTGTTTAAAGACTGTTCGTCTCTCAAGTCTTAATTACATGCCCTTAACTTTTTCTCTTTTTATAGCTCGTAAAAGCTATTTATCAAGATTGATTAAATTGCATGCTGTTTTTCAAAAATAATAAAGACTGTTATGCTCAAAGGCATTTTTATTGAGCACTGGCTTTTTACCCGGCGTTGCCCGGGGTCTTATTAATGCAACATAGCTCTAAAAAATTATTTGAATGAATTCTATCCACATGGGCATCTGTAATGCTTTAGCATTCATGCTAAAATAAAATAGGTGAGCCTTAAATGGGTAATTCATTGTTAATCGTAATCTTTATTGGAAAATACTCATAGTTAAATGTGTTAAATTGTATCAATATGTATGCTTAAAGGCTAATCTCTATTACTCTATTTGTTCAAAATTGAAAGAAAATATTAATTTTGAGACAAATAAATTTAAATTTTGATCCTTTTGGTTTTCAACTTAAGTCAGCATTGCTCTGGATATTCTTTATTGATTTATGCCTTCCTAAACTTTGAAGCCTAAATTCGCGATATTATTAAAATCGACAAGTATTAAAAATGAAAGCAAACCTCATCTTTAGAATCTTTCCCATGGAAACGCTGTTATCTAAACTAGAAATAAAGACAGCATGTCGCTTTTTTCCAATTCTCTGAAACTTAAAAATATCTTAAGATTTCATTTCTAAATATTGTTTGAAGTATTTTCTAAAATGATTGTCAAGGGAAAATTGAAATTCTTCGCTACGGTTGGGGCAGTCTTCAGTAAACTGGAAAGTGTTTTCAGAAGTACAGAATTATTTCCCCTTCTTTTATGTTACTTTGGGAACAATAAAATATAAAAATATATAGTTGGAAATTATTAGCCAAAAAATTATTTGCTAGGCAGGCTTTAAGATAAATGTTTAAAGTTCATTTTACTATGTCTTTAAAACTGTGACAACAGTCAATACCAAAGAAACTAGGGTTTACGTGAGTTTTTGAATTCGAGATGAGAACGAAATAAAAGAATGAAGAAACAAATAAAAGAATAAAATAAAAAAAAAGAATCTTAAATTTGTTTTATTTACTGTTTATGAGAAAAATAACAAAAAACTGGAAAACTACAAATAAACTCCATTTTTTCAAAAAAAAAAAAAAAAATCAAAAATAAAGTTGCATAGTAAAACACTTTCCTTTCCAAGAACAAATGTCAAACTTTCTGTGTGCGAATCGTTTTTTATACGCTCTTAATTTTCCTTTATATAACCTATTAGACCTGGAGTCTGTATGAAAAGTTAACTTTCGTATTTTTTTATTGATTTTTTTTCCTTAAACTTTTAACACCTTAATTCTGCATTTCATTTTGAGCATTTTTGCTATTGGAAGTAATCATCCAGGACTAATGTTTGCGAAAATAAAGGTCATGCAGCTTGAAATGGAACACTCTGTTTAAAACGTAACGTTACATAAAGTTCAAATACACAGAAAGGTAAATAGAAATTACCTCTTAACCCAATAATGTCTGACTTTTTTTTTTCAAAGATATTTTGTATACTGGTTACAAACAGTGTGTAATGGACAGGAAAAATAATAAAAACAATATTCTGTAAAAAATATTTTTTTTATTAAGGAAAGAAAAATAGTCCCTTAAAAGTTACGATAGACCCCAGAGAGTACATACTTTTTTAACTAAAACTTTATTCTGCCTACGATATATTATTTAAAAAGACATTTTATAAGAAGAAATAAAATCATCAATTAACTTAAACTGGGAAGCTGGGAATAACTTTGAGAACTTAGCTTTTTTTCTTGAGATTGTGAACGATGTGATTTTTGATAAAGACCATGTTAAAACTGCTACAGAACACACTTTACAACGGTTATGTGCTGCAATCTGTTAATAGCGAGTTGAAACAATACCAAGGTACTAATTGAACACTACTATTTGGTTGAAATGTTCATTTTGGGGAATTCAGACCCTTTTTTTTTTGACCGTCCCTAAAAAGGGGCGCTAGGCATTAATGGTATTTGCCGAAGTAGTATGCCGAAAGAAAAATGTCGGAAAAGTAATTTCAAACCGTGATTAAACTTCATGACACAAACTTATTTCCATCCTTATTTCCCTTTTCTTTTCCCAGATGTATCATGCAACATTTGTTAACTCTAGAATAATTACTTTTAAAAAGAATATTTAAATGAGGTATTTTTCGATACCATTCAGTACATGTGGTTTACTCCCAAAAATAATCAGAAAAAAAAACGCTGTCCCCCTGGGATTAACATGTATCCGGCTGTTTTTTATTAAGACAGCAGAAGAGAATTAGAGAAGATAATTATGTTCATGTTGGCCAAGAAAATTTGAAAATCTAATTCTTCGGCAGAGGGCTATTTTCTTTCGAAATGCATAATTGAAAATTTCCCCCTGCTTAGTTACGAATTAGATATAGACATCTTTTTTTCTTCTGGTGAAAAAGCTAAAAATTGTGTTATTTCTTTCGTTAGTTTTGTACAGAAACCATGAATGAAAATGTCACACTTTTCCCTAGTGGTGATTTGTTATATTTTTCACGGACATTTTTTGAATAAACTTTTCTGGAAATTAGATTTGTATTTTGTTCTGAAAATCCTGCAAATATTTGTTGCAAATTTTATGTGACCAAGTGTTGAGAGAATTGTTTCGTTCAAATAAAGGAAGTTATTTATTTTATTTATTCTAATTCTAGGATTTAAAAATTAGGTCATAGGTTTTTTTGCCTCCCCAGTATTTCTGAGCTTTACATTTAAAAGTATTTAATGCAGAGCATATGTCAATATGCCAACTAATTGTACATAATCACATAAAAGCTGGGAGTGTACAGGGTGTTCCGTTTTAACCTGTAAGACTTTTAATTTTACAACCGTTTGTCCTAGATGCATATTTCCAGTTACAAAGACGATCAAAATGAAGTGCAGAGCTAAGATGTAGAAAGTTTGAAGAGAAAAAGAAATAGTCAAAAAATACGAAATCTAACTTTTTATACGTACTTCAGGTCCCCTAACTTATGCTTAGGAAAATCAAGAGCATAAAAAACCGCTCTAACGCATAAAGCTTGACATTAGTACGATTATTATTCACCGAGATATAAAAAGCAATTATTCGAGCCCACTTAATGATATCGCCAATTTTCCCTCCAAAAAACTATTTTAATAAATGGGATGATCAAATTAAAAAAAATAATTAAAAGTTTGGTGTATTGATAATGTATTATATTAGGCGGGTATTCTTTTAACCGATATTCTAGTAAGCGGGTTCGAATGTATAAATTTAGCGGAAGCACGTTATTTGTAGAATCGTATCAACATTCAAGCTAATCACAGGTGCAACTACAAAAATATTAGTTTACCTTCATGCTCGAATACTTTTCTTAATAAAAAGAAAGTAAAATGGGCCTAACAAGTGTTCTTTTAAGATTAAAAATATAAAACTAAAAATATTCCCATTATTTTATCTTAGAAATCGAATCGAAAGTTCAAGGTTTACCACAATAAATTTAGATGTATGGAAATCCTGAAATATTTTTTCATTAATTAAAAGAAAAAAAAGCATTTTCTGATAATCATATCCAATGTATATAACTTTTTTTCTGTGATGCCAAATATGAAACAATCACCATGCACCATGAAAAACATTTTAAAAAAAAGGAATTTTTCGGAAGACAACGGAAAATAAACACAAAAAATAGACTGGATATTGACTGTTCTAAGACAGGCGTTTTCTCTGCAGTGGACTTGCAAGTTTAACTATGATGATTTTGTAAATAACTGATTCAAATTTTAGATGTTGTCAAAAATGTACTTATCTGTTTCTTAGTTTTTTCGAGTAAGAAAATTTTCACATTTAATATGAATAACTTAATTGCTTAAGTTTTCTGAAAAGTAGTTCGTGTCTTAATCTCTACGAAAAACTTATTACAACTATTAAGCCTGAAAAAAAAAATTAAAAAACAAAAACTCCCGAGGCTTATGCAATCGAAAAATACTTTGCGTAATAATTTTGATAGTTGAAAATCTCAAAGTAATTGCTCTTCAAAAATAAAAAATGAAAAAGAGTTTAAAAAAAATTAAATTAAACGATCAATAAAAATCGAGTTTTCGACATTCTTAAGTCACGCTCCCCACCTTTAACACTTCTTCCTATCCCACTCAATCGATTCTTTTCCCAGCCACAGGTCACCCATTAATTTCACGCAGCCGCATAAGTAATAGATTATAGTTAAATAACTTCCTTCTTTAACAGATTAAATCTAAAGCTTTGCAGCTGAAAAAGTCACTATTGTATTGCTGAGATTAAAATTTAGAGGTCTTTTCGGTGAATAACTTAAGCATTTTCCGAAGTATTTTTCAAGCATTGTTAAAAGGATATAAATTGGCGTTATTACTATATTGGTGTTTCGAATAGAGTTTTTAAAATTTTCATGCCTAAGCTTAACCCAATTAATGCCTGACATTTTTTTCCAAAGATATTTTGTATACTGGTTTAATGGGCAGGAAAATAATAAAAAACTTATAAAATATAATGTAGAAAAATTTTTTTGTTAAGGAAAGAAAATCGTCCTTTAAAAGTTACGATAGACCAGAGGGGATACACTTTTTTTACTAAAATTTTTTTTCTGCCTACGATATAATATTTAAAAAGCTATTTTATAAGAAGAAATAAAATCAGCAATTAAGATAAACTGGGAAGCTGGGAACAACTTTGAAAACATAGCTTTTTTTCTTGAGATTGTAAACCATGTCATTTTTGATAAAGGTCATATTAAAACTGCTACAGAACACACTTTGCAATGGTTATGTGCTGCAATCTGTTAATAACGAGTTGAGACAATACCAAGGTACTAATTGAACACTATTATTTGGTTGAAATGTTCATTTGGGGGGAATTCAGACCCTTTTTTGGACCGTTCCTAAAAAGGGACGTTAGGCATTAATGGGTTACGGACAGATAGTGTAAAACGTGCAGATATAGATATTTTTGACCAGTTTATTTCCAGTTAAAAAATATTCGCCTTAATCCACGTTTTTATCATTTTATCTTCTCCTTATAAAAATAAATAATTTTTTAATTGCTGAAATAATCTTTTTTATAAGCATTAGAGTTTGTAGTACACTACAAAAAATAAATGTTGTTTTTACAGGATAATACAGCTAATTTTATAGTAATCTTACAGTAAATAACTGTTAAATAGCTGAATTTTGCAGCAATAAACTGTAAAATTGCTAGCTTCAGTTTTATAGTTTTAAACTGGAACCTCTGCTTCCAGAATTATACCGTTGTTTTTGCAGTATAATACTGCTAATTTGACTGTATTAAATTGTAAAACTGATAGTTTTACAGTAATAAGCTGCAAAATAGTTTTTTTTTTTTTGTAGTTTATTGCTGAGCATTTTACAGTTTTAAACTGTAACCTCAGTTTTCATAATTTCAGTATTATTCTGTAAAATCAAGTTTATTTTCTGCAGTGCAGTTCCAGAATAAATCATAGTACGAGTATATGAAGAAATATTGTTGGCAAGAATTTGATGTCATTATTATGACAATTAATTAGAAAATATTTAACCATATATATGAAACATTTTTCTGTCATTCAAAAGAGAAAAAATGTTACAATAGTTTAATAGACAATATGCATGATTATCAAACCCATTTTCAATAAAAAATCAAGCAATAAAGATCAGAAAAAATTACAAACAAAAAAAAAACCCCAGCTAAACTGCAATTAAAGGACGTTAATTATATCTAAAACACGTTTTAAATTGATATGACATCACTCTCACCAAAAACGGAAATCGCTGACTGTGTTAAACTAAATATTTTTTAAAAGGTCGTAAAATCAGCGAAAATGAAAAAGAGCTAAGTGTGAAAAGAATCGCTTACTTAAAAAAAAAGAGTACTATTAAAAAGAAAAAGTATATGATGGTAAGAAGCAAACGAAATATACACATTCAACTGCTATATTTTTAATTCATTGTCTACGTATATTATTATTATTATTTTGTTTTGCAAACATGTTTAGGCAATTAGTTTTAGTCTAACAGCTAGCAACGTCGAAAATACAACAATTTTAAGACGTCTGGCTCTTTGATATATCTTTACCTATGTTCTTCTAATCAATATTTTGCACATCACATAATAAGAGAAACTCCATTCAAACACGCCTACAAGTTATGCAGGATATGAAGTCACTGAAATAACAAATTCTTTGAAACATATATACATGGTTGTCTAAATTAAACTTCCCCAACTCAGAGGCTTGTGCAAGACGTTGTATGGGTCATAATGTGATGAAATTTTGAAAACAGACACTTCAGACCATGCGCTCGAGATTTATTAAAGAAAAAAAAATAATACAAGAAGTAGACGATAGGTGGCGCCGCAGATGAACAAGACATTCTACAGATATTCCACATGTGTGCCGTGGTTCTCTACAACTCTTTCCAATCGTAAAGCAGTTTGTTCTACAGCTGAACGGAATAAGTCTACACTGATTGCATGAACATGACGATTAATTGCGTCTTTAATATGTGCCAAGGTTGTGGGATGTTCTCGATATAGTGTAGTAAAATTAGGTCAAAAAAAGGCCGAATCCGGACATTCAAAAAATACAATTGCCACCTATGCCAAGTTGTTCAGTATGATAAAGAGATAACGTCTAAAAAAGTCCCACGAGTTTGAGCGTCGGGTTTGGGAGTTATGGGGGGGCGAAGGAGGGGCTTAAAATACTGATTATTGCTTTATTTGAGCTCTATCTCAATGACTTCCTTTGCACGGAAATGTTATTGTATATAAAATTAAAGATGGTACATATTACTTAAGTATCAAGTGATATTTTTGCGCAAGTCCGTCATTCGAGGGACGCGGAGTTTTTTTGCCCCCCCCCCCCCAAAAAAAAAAAATTTTTTTTTTTAGCTTTCCACTTTAAAAATGCAAAAGTATCTGCGCAGATATTTTAATGTTTTATATGCCATTTTTAGTACATCCCCCCAATCGCCCCCCCCCTAATAAATTAAAGGGCGGACCTTATTTGCATCTCAAAAAAGTTAACAATAATTTATTTCAGTTGCATTACTGAATAAGAAATAAATTCAAGAGTGCAATTTTTTTGAATTTTTGAGAGCTGTGGTAATAAATAGGAAGTACCTACCTAAATATTTTTTTTTGTCGATGGTTTTATTATGAATTTTTCTATAGCAATCCTAAATTATTTTTGCTACTGCGTACTTGGCACCGTCATTTGCAATTTTGGACCACCGATAAAATGAATACCAAATGGATTATACATTACCAATTTTTGTTTCGTATTTAAGACACATGGCTGAACAGAGCCCCCGACAAATCTGTAAGGTCGAAAGTTCTGGAAAAGAGCAGGTATCCAGCTTAAACTTCAAAATGGTCATTTACTAAGTACCCCGAAAACATCTGAGTATTTTCCAGTATCATCATCGTTTTCTCATAAAAAGGGGTATCATAGTCTTAAAAAGATTCCCTAATTTACACTAAAAAATTTCGTTTCCGGTTGCAATTAAGAGCACTCAGCGGTTCACTTTGCTGCTTAATTTACTTGTCTATATATGTGTCCATTCAGATCAGTACTAAAATAGATAGAAATATAGACCAGTCGTTGGTTATGATCACTGCCTTGCCCCGTTAAGATGCGTTTTAATACTGACTGTGGTAAATAAATAATTTTTGTAAACATATAAATATAAAATATTCAGTTGTTAGAATACTTTGAATATAAAAAGTTCCGAATATAATGTGCATAAGATTGCATATTTAAGGAAATAGATATGTTAAAAAGTTTTAAAATGTAGTTAAAAAATCAGTGAAATGCTAAACTTGTGAGAATTTTACAATGAACAAAATTTGAAGTGCGGCAGAAATGAATCGTATTTTGGGAGCCTTGTACTGATGTTGACGGTATAGTAGTTAATGTATTTGCAAAAGGATGGAGCACAATACTGACATGCAGTGAAATTAAGGTTAGCTGGTTGGTTGGTTACTTTGGGTTTACTGGCACAACAGCCTTCATACGCTATACTGCGCCAAACGATGGTGAAATTAAAGAGGATGGAGCGAAAGACCTTATCTGAATAGGAATGTAACTGAAGTACATTTAAAATACCGCAAGAACTACACGCGAAATCTGTAACCATAACCACCTAGTATTGCATCAGCAAGTAGTTAAGTTCAGAAGCCTCTCAGATCCACTTTTGACTTCAAATCACTTTACTTTTTGTGCGGAAAAAAATACATAAATGTATCCAAGTGTAGAAATAAACCAAAGAAATTTGGTTTGAAGCAAAAACTATAGCATATATTAATGCAATTCGCGAGGATGACTTGAAAAGACACGATTCCTGGGGAGAAGAAGTACTTTCAGACTTGCAAAACACGATGGACTTATATTTGAAGTTAAAAATCAACGTAAATAAAGCACAAATAAGGTAGAAAGTACAGCAAATAGCTATTTCAAGGCTACAATGGAGCCCCTTCATCAGTGCACTGATGAAGGGGCTCCATTGTAGCCTTGAAATAGCTATTTGCTGTACTTTCTACCTTATTTGTGCTTTATTTACGTTGATTTTTAACTTCAAATATAGTTCAGCACAAAGCCTATTTGATCATTTTTCATTTAACGATGGACTTAGTTCAAACAAATGGAAGATACCACAAATACGGTTTATCCATATTTAAACTTGACGTATCTAAGTCTGCAGAAGCCGCAAATAGAGGTGGATCAAGGAAAGACTCGTCAAGAGCAGATACTTTTAAAAAGTGGTGCCAATATTTGGAAGAAAACGATGGATGCCAATACACTTTCAAGGAGCTCACTGATTTATTTTGCCGGCTAAATCCTTGTGTAGAGCCATACCATGACAAACATTTGAAAAGAAAACTCGTGGAACACTATGGGGACAGTATTAATGTCACGACCATTACAGGTGTGAATATATCTTAATGAGACAGTGTCCAAAATACTTTTCAATAAATGGTACACAGATAAAGCTGAAGAGGTAAAAAGAATTATTGAAACAACTGCCATGCTCAATAAGACGAGACATAAAAAATCAAGTTTATAATTGTTCCCAGTTTCCTTCTTTTAAAGAAATACGAAACGAAAACCCAGGGTTGATTCCAGAATCTCTCCAGTTACTGATCTCTCAGATTATTAAGCCTAAAAAACAAACAAAGGAAATTAAAAAAGCTATTCATAGGAAAGTGACTGCTATTTCTCATTCGATAATTTCTTCAACAAGACCACGTTCCTTTCTATATCCTATTCAATTCGGTACAGCTGTGTACTTACACAGGAGATTTGTATCAAGGCTACTTGTCAATGTAATATCAAAAATGGGGTTTGGGCTGTTCATATAGTGAAGTAATAGGATTTGAAAGATCTGTAACGAGGACATCAATCTAGAGAAAGGCTATATTCAGTTTGTTTTTGATTACGCGGACTATAACGTTTAGCCTATTGATGGTCACAATATGTACCACGCTATGGGAGGAATCATGTGCTTTACCCCTCGAACAGCCGTTCACGTTGATTCAAAAGCTCCTCGAACCTCGAACAACTGTTTTGACTAAAGCTATAGAAAATTGTTGTCTCACACAAGCTGTTTCACCAGTGCCCGAGTGCATGTAGTTATGCCAAAATTGAAGCCCTCCCATTGCAAAATTAGCTTGTAAAAAATTCATCCGCTGCTCCCTCTTTCATCTTGAACTTCCTATGGTCATCTGGGATATGGTTTGATGATGGATGACTGAGCAAAAATAACGTGTTGAATGAAAAAGTCACCTCATAGCAATTTTTCAAAGTATAGTGAAAAGGTAAAAAAAATGTGTAACCATTTAAGTTTTTATGTTAAAATAATTTTTATTTTTAATATGTGTATGTGTTAAATACTTACGAGATTTGTCCTCCAAATTAATTATTCATTTATGATGTAGGAAAAGAGGAAGAAAAGACTTCATCTAGCAAAAGAGGCAGTTTTTAAACTAAAAGATTTCTGTCGTTTGTTTTACTTTAATTCAGCTATGTTTTCAGTTTTTACCAGCGAGGCAGGTAGGCACACAGAGTGACGCTAATGTTGACAGTGAGCTTTAGATATCAAACAGATGGTCTAAATCATGTTTCAAAAACATTTAATTTACTCCCTTCAACTTTATCTGGATTAATATTTGATAGAAATAAACTTTGAAATGTATCAAAAACGCTGCAAAATCCTGGGATTTGCTCCGATCTAGTCAATAGTTTCCATTATTTGGGGGGGATGGGGGGGTGCATTCAAATATGGCATATAAAAAACATTAAAATAATCTGCGCGTATGCTTTTGCATTTTTAAAGTGGAAAGCTCAAAAAAAGGGGGGGGCACCCCCCCCCGCCCCCCACGAAGAACGGACTAACTCAAAAATTTTTTCTTGGAATATAAGAAATTTGTAACATCTTTAATTTTATAAAAATACATTTTCATGCAAAGGAAGTCATTGAAATAGAGCTGAAATAAAGCAATAATCAGCATTTTAAGCCCCTTCTTCGCCCCCCCCCCATAACTCCCAAACCCGACGCTCAAATTCGTGGGACTTTTTTATACATTATCTCCTTATCATACTGAACAACTTGGCATAGGTGGCAATTGTATTTTTTGAATGTCCGGTTCATGACCTAATTTGACTGGACTAATAGACCCGATCCTTGAAGAATCCCCATAACCAAAATTCAAAGTTGCCCATCACATGTGTTGAATGCCACGTAGAATATGGGGTGGTGCACCATCCTGCATAAATATCGTGTCCTGGAGACGGCCACTTTGTTGAAGTTCAGGAATTACAAATGTTGTCAACAAGGGGGGGGGTATTTATACCTTCTTCTTGTACCAGAGTAAGTTTCGTACCCTCTTGAAGTCACCTTTTCAAAAAAAAAAATAACACCCCACAACTTTGGCACACCTTAAAGACGCAATTAATGGTCATGTTCGTGGAATTAGTGTGGACTTATTGCGTTCAGCTGTAGAACACACTGCTTTACGAATGGAAAGAGTTGCGGAAAAATACGGCATACATGTAGAGCATCTGTAGAATGTCTTGTTAATCTGCAGCGCTACCTATCGGCAACTTTTTGTACTATTTATTATATTTTTTTATACGTATATTACAACTATGCTTTTCTTTTCAAAATTTTACATTGATCTACTATTTTGCCATGTTTCATAACGAAAAAACGGTTTTAACAAAAACACAAAATTATAGAAATTTATTCTTGTATGATAATCAACTATTTTTATAAAATTTCAATTTTATAAAATGCGATTCTTATGCTTCTTCCGAAGAACATATTTTTTTGAAATTTACTGATGGCTAACGGATAAATTTAAAAGTGCACTCTAAATGATAAAATGTATTGATTGTCGGGTCTGAATTCCCCCAAAATGAACATTAAAACCAAATAATAGTGTTCAATTAGTACCTTGGTATTGTTTCAATTCGTTATTAACAAATTGCAGCACATAACCATTGTAAAGTGTGTTCTGTAGCAGTTTTAATATGATCTTTATCAAAAATCACATCGTTCACAATCTCAAGAAAAAGAGCTAAGTTTTCAAAGTTATTCCCAGCATCCCAGTTAATGTTGATTGCTGATTTTATTTCTTCTTATAAAATATCCTTTTAAAAATTATATCGTAGTTAGAAAAAAAAATGTAGTAAAAAAAGTATGTACCCTCTGCGGTCTATCATAACTTTTAAGGGACGATTTTTCTTTCCTTAATAAAAAAATTACTTTTTACGTAATATTTTTTTTAATTATTTTTCCTGTCCATTAAACACTGTTTGTAACCAGTATGCAAAATATCTTTGGAAAAAAAATGTCAGGCATTAATGCGTCGACACCGTAATTGTTTACAATATGATATTAATAATTAAATATTTTTTACGAATAATAGGAAAAGATTTTCCATGATAGGTTTTTAATTTATTTAGTTTCTATGTTCGCCATTATTGATTGTTTTTCGAGTACCACCAGCTAGCAGGTCACGTACCACCAATGGTACGCGTACCACAAGTTGGGAAACGCTGCCTTACAGAGAAAGTGCAGATGTGGGATTTTTTTCCTCTCAAACATACCTAAAATTTTGTGGAGTTAAGTGGAATGTCTCAAAGTATAGTTACCCTAAATGACTATATTTAAAAGAAGTATTTATTTTAATGGCTTTATTCCTTAACACTAACTAATTTAAAGTGGTTCATTATCCCTTTTCTTTTAGGAGCTTTTGTTAAAAAAGTAAATAAAAAGTTTAAAACGTACTTTTTACATCTAAGCTTTAAAAACGTCAAAGCATTATTTTCACACAATCTGCCTCTCAGACTCTAATGACATTTTTCCCATTCCGAGAAAATATGTAATGAAGGCTATAAACAAAGAAATAAATGGTAAGCGGAAAAAGTTGGGGATTTGAATTGCTAGGAACAATGCCGTCGTGTTAATACGACTAACTTACCAAAGGCAGTTTTTGACGTTGCCTACTTTAAAGCTATTCATATGTAAATGAGAGGTACTCTATTCAGACTTATTATAATGAACTGCTGAAGATTAGAAGAAAAAAAAGTTACGAACCAGTAAAATCATATCACTTACAGTTTTTTTTCCATTTGCGTTAAATGTGTGCGTTTTCCATTTGTGTTTTCAAATTATTTAGGAACATGATTTCATACAAATTATGCGTTTTTTTACTTTACTAAAAAACTGAATCTCTCACATTTTATTTAACAAAATCCAACTGTTACATCCTTGTGCAAATTAATTGAAGCATACTCGAAAACTTGAAAAAACTAAATAGAAATGCGATTTTATCTGAATTTATGTAAAGTCAAGAGATTTTACAGCATAATAGGATCTCAACAACTCTTTATTAACATTTGAACACGATTTGACATGGAATCCACCATTTTTTTACACTCATTTGAAATATTTGTGACCTTGTACCAGACATGAATTAACGCAGTGATTAGCTTCTCCGTAGTTGAATAGCCCTTATGCAATAGGCGATTCTTGCATATAGATCAAAGATTCTTGACTGAATTGATATCAAGAGAGGTTCCAAGTCCTCCATTGTCTCTATTTGGTTCTCAGACATAAATTTCCTGGTAATTTTGGGAACTAAATCCGGCTGGAAAATTTCCATTCCATCTGCGCATCGTTTCTGCAATACTGGTAAAGCATTTTTTGTAACCGTTTTTTGCCCGTAATTGTAATAGATTGCTCAGAACGCATCATACCATCAGCAGGCTGTAAAAAACCAACCCCATTTTAACCGAAACGACCCCCAAGCATCTTCTTTTGAGGGAGTAAACAAATCGGTTCATGATACAGTCCCGAATTCTTTTACCTGGAGGTCTCCGTTCGTTGACCTTTTACAATGAAATGAATTATGTCACAAAAAAGTTCTTTCCTCTCATTTTAACAGCTCAATTCTTTCATTTTGATACCCACAAGTAGCGTTTTTTCTTCAATGGTTTGGTCAGCAGCTGTTTTTTCATAGGCCGATAGGCTGGCCGACCGGCTACAATAAGGTGCTTCCAAACAGTAAATGAGCTCATATGTATTCCATAGCTTTTTAAATCTCTATCAAGCGCTGCAAAAGTCTTTTTACTTTGCATAAGTACAAAATAGAGTCCCTATGCGCTTCTATACAGGGACTCTAGTACAAAAGAGTCATCTCTTGGTGTTATTTTCAATTCTCGAGAACATTTTCCTCTCTTCTTTAGCGATATGGATCATGCTTCTCTATTTTGTTTTACAACACGGCTCACATTTGCAATACTAACGTCAACTATTTTCGAAATCTCTCTATAAGTCTTTGGTGCATGTCTGGAAAGAATAGGAATCTTCGTACGATTTCTTGGTGTCACATTTATCGTCAATAACAGTGAAATCTCAACTGACGTGATAATGGATGCAATTTTAATCTACGAAAGTTCCTGCTCATCTACCCTTAGAACCCTCTGATTGGTGAAAATTGATAATATGAGAAGTGTTTATTCATCTCATGAATATTTTTACTAATTTTAGTATGATTAGTGAAAAATACTAGGACTTATTTCAAAATTAAAAAAAACAATTCTTTGTTTCAATTGATTTGAACAAGGGTGTAGAATATAGGAACATGTGTGAAGATGGTAAAATATATTCCGTTTTACTTAAAAGCGGAATTTCTATTAAAACTAGTTCGGGTAAGAGTCACCTAGTTTTCACCGATATTTACTTCATGCATATTTTGAAAGCACTGTATGATTACTAAATGCAATTTCGCCAAGTACGTATTTAAAAAATTGAAATATTAAAAAACAATTAACTAATTAATCCTATTGAAACGAGTTCAGGTAATGCCTAGTACATTTGTTTTGCTAAGGTAGTCGTTGGTTTATTTAAGCGCCACCTTGCGGCAATCCAATAATGCCGTTGTTATTTTTTTGATTGGTTAATTTTAAAATTTAAATTCAGAAATGAACCAATCGTTAATTTCTCGAAGAACTCCGGTAGATGACAGTGCTTTGTGAACCAAGGGCATTTTGCAGCTATTGGCGATGGATCCAAGCAATGTTCGAATTAAATTTTTTGATTGGTTGATTTTTAAATTTAAATCTAGAAATGAACCAATCGTTAATTTCTCTTTCTCGAAGAATTCCGGTAGATGGCAGTGTATCGTGAACCAAGGACGAAATTTTTCTCTGTGCTAAAACCCAGAAAGTTGCAGGCATTTAGTATTTAAGAGGCGTTGGTAAAAGTGACCTAATTTTTACCAATCATTACTTCATGCAAGTTTTCAAGGCTGTGTATAGTTACTAAATACTATGTCGCCAAATACACATTTGAAAAGTAGAAGTTTTGAAAAACAACTAAGCAGCAGTATAGAAAGCAGTATTGAAAAAACACAGGACAGTAACCAGCCTATTATTTCGGGGAGGGTTTTACCAACACATTTCTCGTAAAATCTACACGATAGAAAACATTTGATTTCATATTCTATATTCTATTGCTTTTTGTTAAAGTAAATGCTTAAGGGGCATTAACATGAAAAATGAAATTATAACATATCTCTCCAATGAAAGAAAAAATTCTGATGTGTACAAAGCATCTTCACCCCAGTTAAAAAGGTGTATCGTTGTGTATGGAATTATGTTTATAAAAACTACAATAAAGATAAATACTGTAGATAAATCTAAGGCCGGAATTCAAGTGAAACACGGACGATTGCAACTCACCAATGCAATCGTAAATTCCCAAATTTGGATTCAAGTGAAACGTTACAATCGCTATGAGATGCTATTCTATCGTAATTCGACTTCCAGTAGCGATTGCAATTGCGATCGCCTCGAAGCGATTGCAATGGTGTTTCACTTGAATTCGGCCCTAAATTAATTTGAACTATCATTCAATAATTATAATTTCCTTTTTTAAACGAAATTCAAAAGTAAATCAGAAAATTGAAAATAAAATAGTAGTAATATTATTTTTTAGCAAAAAAAAGGGGGCATCAAAAGGCATTTTTTGGAACAGTTCTGCAAAATTTCGGAGGGGTTTGAACCCTAAAAACCCACCCCTTAATTACGGCCCTGGAAAAATATTTGCAATGCTCAAATGGAAGCAAAACAAGATCGAAATGCAACGTTATTTGTTTCTATAAAGAATTACCTAACCACTAATAAAAAGCATTAACATAACGAGCCCGGCTGAGAAATCTTTACTCAACGATTTTATTTACTCCGACCAGCTCATGTGTCACTTCAGAAAATGGAAAAGCCATCGCAGCGATACACCCCATTCGGGTGAAGTTTTGTCAGTCGAATTAGTTAAAGAAAAGCTAGACAGGTGGAGCTGCAAACTAAAGATATTTTACCAGTTTACTTTGTTCCTCTATTTTACTCTGCCCCACATTCCCCTGCTATTCGCATAAGCTTCATCATATGTATTCATCAATGAGGGAGTTTCCTTCAGTCAAAAGTACTACTTTTTGTTACTGAAATTGATTGAATGATATAAAAAAATAACATGAGCCCGGAAAATACTTTAATTTTCACAACAGTTTATTTTTATTAACTTTTTTAAATACCCTACCTTGAAAACGGGGCGTGGTTTTTGTGACGTCAGTGGTGCACCTAACAGCACTCTTTCTAATAATAACACCATTTTGCTTGACTTGAGTTGTCCAATCGCAGGAATCGGTGACGTCACGACCTTCGTCATCTCACTGCAACCAATTAGATTTCGCGCTTACGTGCACCACTGACGTCATGCGCAGGTGTTTTATTTTCGGAATAGCATCTGCGCACCGATTAAAATAATTCATGAAAAAGATATAACTGTGTCAAAAAAATGAAAAAAATGGTCAATTCCTATATTTTGAAGCATGCTCTTTCAGAAAAAAATACTTTTAATGTTTCGGAAATTCCCCCATTGTGCTCCAGTTTGAGTAAAAACTTCGTTTACCGCAAAAAAAAATCACATAGAAAAAAAATATAGTAATAGTAAAATCGGAAATAAATTATAATCGCCAAAAAAATCGCACAAAAGCAGGTTTGAATGTACATTGAAAGCAGTATTGAGAAACTCTTGAAGTACTAAAAGTAAAACAAAACAAGATGAAAATGCAACTTTATTCGCTTCTATAAAGATTTACCGCACCACTAATAAAAATCGTTAACATAACGAGCCCGGCTGAGAAATATTTACTCAACGATTTTATTTGCTCCGACCAGCTCATGCATCACTTCAGAAAATGGAAAAGCCATCGCAACGATACACCCCATTCGGGTGAAGTTTTATCTGTGAAACGTAATATTACCCTGCCCGTCATTTTTCCCGACGATAAACGTCACAGGAAAACACAGGTGCGTGCTCAGTATTTATGATTCGGACATCACTTAACCGACTGCGTTTCTCAAAGCCCGCTTGTCAAGATAGGGAGCGAAATGAATGGCGCTACTTTTCCCAAATGGAGGGAGAGATTGAGATTACATGTAAAAACAAAGCTCCAGGAGGGTATTTGACTGTCAGGGAATTTGTTGATTCTAACCTTTCTCTCGTTTTTCATTCCCGTGGAGCGACTGTGCTCGAAATGGGTTTTGTTTTCGGATGATTTGTCATGGTGATTGTTTGCCGGATCAGCTTTTCGTAGGATTTTTTTATTAAATAAATAAATAAAAATGCAAGTAACACTTTTAATGTTTTTTAATTGATTAAAAGTCTTATCGCACAAATAGCAATTTGTTATTGAGAAAGAATAATCTTAATTTGAATTTCGACTGCTTAAATTTCAATGGGTGAGTTTTCTTCATTCAAAAGTACTACTTTTTGTTACTGAAATTGATAGAATGATATAAAAAATAACATGGGCCCAGAAAATACTTTAATTTTTATAACAGTTTTTTTAAATTAATTTTTTTAAATACCCTACCTTGAAAACGGGGCGTGGTTTTTGTGACGTCAGTGGTGCACCTAACAGCTCTCTTTCCAGTAATAACACCATTTTGCTTGACTTGAGTTGTCCAATCGCAGGAATCGGTGACGTCACAAACTTCGTTATCTCACTACAACCAATTAGATTTCGCGCTTACGAGCACCACTGACGTCATGCTCAGATGTTTGTTTTTTTTTTTTTCGGAATAGCATCTGCGCACCGGTTAAAATAAATCATAAATAATATTTAACTGTGTCAAAAATAGAAAAAATGGTTAATTCCAATGTTTTGAAGCATGCTCTTTCAGAAAAAAATACTTTTGAAATTTCTGAAACTCCCCCATTATGTTTCTCTCAAGGACGAATCGAGGTAGGTGTGTGAGCGTGTAGACTTGTGTTAGCGTGTATGTGCGTGTGTGTGTAGACGTGTGTTTGTGTGTGTGTGTGAGACATGGGCGCCACAATCCAAAGAAATAGGGACTGGTGGACGTTTAAGGATGTGGAGCACTGGGACGCACCCTGTAGCAGACTTTGAGTACAATGTGAAAAAAAAAGACTACATGGCAACTGAGGTCGAAAATAAAAATAAAGAGCAATTTTTCATGCTCAAAAATAAATTGCGCTTAGTGTCATTGGGCTTATTTATATGCTGTCATTAACAACAGTAGATCTCCCATCAACGCTCTAAGTTTAGTGCCTAATTGTGCAGAAGTGTTCGGCTTCGCAGGAATTTTCTCAAATATTGGCTATGATTTGGTCCCTGGAGCCTTTAAGAGGTCCCTTACAAAATTCATCAGTTAATCATACAGTTTTAATACAATTTTAAGTGTTTTTTTAGGGGAGTGGGTGGTAAATAGTAGCAAAAAACACATTCACAAGCACGATTATTTTAGATTTTAATTATTGTGAAAATCATACTTTAATCCAGTTTTATGTCTTGACATTTCTTAGAAAAACTCTATTTTTTACCTCAGCTGGGCTTCTGCTATTTTTTTTTATCGCAATCACATGCAGCAGCCACTTTATGAAATAAATATTATAATGTTAATATTTCCAATTATATACCAGTAATTCATTTCGGATTTCAAAATTAATAAAACAAAATCCAGTTAAAATCACGAATACCAATATGGATCTTAAAACTGTGAACAACTACTGGTTGTACAGGATGCATAGAATTCAATCTATACAGGAATGCCTTTACGTCCGTTATTACTAAACATTACTCATGTTATAGTTAATATAATTGCCGAAACAGGAGAGAAGATTTTGTCATCGAATATGTTGCCCCGTAAATTGTGGCCGCCATTGTGAGAGTGATATCAGCTTGACTTGCATCGAATTACATTTCGGGGCTTGTTTAGAGCCCACTGCGAATAGGGTAAGTGTAATTTGTCCCACATTTACAATTACAGATGGTGGTAGGATCAAGGATAGCGCATATAGTTTAATATTATAGCGCTTATCTGTCAACTCTTCATTTTCCATACAAAATCTGTCCGGGCATGTGTTTTTGAAATGTTCGTATTATTTCACTACTACTGCTCAGAAAATGAATCTATTACTTTGATTCGAAAGACGGCCAATTGAAGTTTGTGTTTATCTGATAAATCATGATAGGGGACAAATCCCCTGATTTGTATAACAAGGCACGGGATAGTGCCAGGGGACTGTGTATTTGCAGTTTGTAGCGTAATATCTGAAAAATAATTGGAACATAATTACTTTCAAAACTACCTATAAATGTATGCAAATGTTGAGTAATATCTGCAAAATAATTCGAAAATAATTAGTTACGAAACTACCTATATATTTAGGCACAAATAGTGGACATAAAAACTAATATGTTTAATAATTAAACTAATTAACATTAATAAAATCTCTTCCCAGAAGACTGTTTTCGCAACGATCACGATGCTTACTTTCAGCACCAATGTGGCTCTGAAACTAAACAAAGTGGAGTTTCAACACCGTTCTCGGCAATTTCGTCAAATTCACACTGAATACTTTAAACTTCATGCCGAAAAACATTTCCAAGAGTAACAGATTTTTTTCATTGCAGCTTTGAATTTGTGGCAGAAGACTGTTTGAAAAAACAGTCCCCTGCTTGATTCCTGTCGAGAATATAAACTCGTAGAAAAATATTACTGTATTTTGTTGAAAATTATCGAAATGCGTTTAACATTGCTATTATTCGGCGAATGGATATTTTATAGTTTATGCATTTATTCTAGGCTGTTAAAGTTGTTTCTTATTCTTTTTCTTTTGTTTTTCAATCTTTTTTGTTTACCGGAGACCATTTTAATAAATCCAATTTTGTTTATCGGCTATACACATGAAAGGCACTGATGATGCTTAGAAAAAAAGGAGTACCAAACTGTCCACCAGGGGGAGTTTTTGTGGGAAAAAACTGAAATTTAGCACAGAAAAGGACCAAAGCGGAATACAGAGACAATATCAAAAGTTACTGACTACTTTATGTTCTAGATCACATTGTAAACGAATCACATTAAATAATGATGAGGGGGAAACAACAACAGTTCTGTTAGCAGAAACAAGAACTTATGAGGACGAAATTTGCATAAGAGGACTAGTTGTCACTCGTGACCAGGACGATGCACGTTAGTTGCATCGAAAAAAACTTTTTTCATGTATCAAATTTCTAATAGTGCAGAAAGTCTATTAGTTACGTGCGCACATTTTTTTCAACTAATTAAATATCTTCAGTTACCTCTGGGGCCGTTTATATTACAAAATTTGTTATTTTTCAATATTTGTTTTGAGCAATAAGAAACTGGATTCCTTAGTTGTAATAGTGGCGAAGACTTGCCATATTGTATCCTTAGAGTGTGTAGTAAGCAAAAACAGTGAACTCTCACTTATGCGCCGGCCCAAGGGACCAACAGAAAAAGGCCTATAAGTGAGAGAGACGCATAAGTGAACAAGCCTATTTAAAAGTCTTAAATGCTATATAAGTTCTAATGAGAGCATGAATAAGAATGCTTCTATAGAAAATGGCCATATTACTACGATTTGGCAACTACTGTAACCTAACTACAATGATAAGGATAACACAAAAATTGTAGCATACCAAGTCATAAACTGGTCCCTTTCAAACGATCCACAATAGATAATTATCCCTCTCTGAACTCTAGTTCATGTGGAAAAAATGCCTTCTGTGAGCAATAAAAGCGAAAGATTAAAGAGGAAAGTGAAGAAACATGCTCATTTTTTAGGAAAATAAGTTTAATTGCTTGCATTTTACGAAAAATTCGGCGCATAAGTGAAATATTTATTTTTAGAGCGACATATAAACGAATGATACTATCATTATTTTACTATGAAATGTTCCGGGACCACTGAAAATCGTCATATACGTGAAAAAGACGCATAAATGAGGCGGTGTATAAGTGAGAGTTCACTGTAAAATGAATTCAGAATACGTTCTTGACTAAAGGAACCTAATTTTAATTGCACTTGATTTATCAAATACCTAGAAATTAAAATCTCTAAATAGTTCAACTCAGTTGAAATTTCTTGTTGACTAAGAGATTCCAATGTTCCTACTCTTGCTAAAACGCTAAAAGCTCAACACGCATGCATGTTAAGCTTTTTATTTCACAACCCTTACAGCTGCCATGATTCTAATTGAATGTGCCTTGTAATTGAAACCTGTAATAGCTTTTAAAGGCCAAATCCAAGTGAAACACCATTGCAATTGCTTCAAGGCGATCGCAAATAGCAATCGCTACTGGAAGTTGAATTACATTAGAATTGCATCTCGTAGCGATTGTAACGTATCCAAATTTGGGAATTTGCGATTGCATTGGCGAGTTGCGATCGTCCGTGTTTCACTTGAATTCCTGCCTAAAGCAGCGAGCTGTAATCGTAATCGCTTTAAATGAGTCGAAATCGGGCATATAGCTCTTTTGACGTATTCCAACGTCGATGCATTCTAGGAATTGATTCGCTTTTCGGGAAATGGTATGGAAAGTTAATGAAAGCTATCACGCTTCCTGAATTAGGTTTCTCCTCTCAGTTTGATTTTTTCTGTTGCAATAAAAATATGTATTCGTTTACTGAACACGGTTAATATATGTATTAGTAAATCAAACATGATCAAAACTAATTGTATTGATTACTGTAAAGGCCTTTTTATTCGCGAAGCCTTAATTTTCGCGATTTTCGCGAGCTCTTCGTAATCGCGAAAATTTAGGCCTCGCGAATTTTTTTTTTACTTTGGACTTTTTCAACTTTCGGTTCTGTACATGCAAAATTCGCGAAATTTTCGGCCCGCGAAATCATAGATATAATCATTTTCGCGAAAATTACGGCCCGCGAAATTAAAGGCCTTTACAGTATTATGCATGAACTGTAAAAAAAACGAAAGTTGTTTTTACAGTATATTGCAGCTAATTTTATAGTAATAAACTTAAAGATGGATAATTTTGCAGTAATAAGCTGTAAAATAGCAATTTTACTGTGATAAACTGTAAAATGGCTAACTTATTCCCAGGTAGCACAAAAAACGTTAAAACGTTTAATAAACGTTTTTAATCCGTTGTCACAACGTTAATAACCATTTTACAACCTTTAAAAAACGAAGTATGCTACTTGGGTTGCCGTTTATTGCCGTGCATTTTATAGTTTTAAACTGGAATCTCTGCTGCCAGTATTATATTGTTGTTTTTACACTAAAATACAGATAAATTTTACGAAATAAACTGGAAAATTGCTAACTGTACAGTAAGACTGTAAAATTGCTGGTTTTACAGTTTATTACTGTGTATTTTAACTTTTTTAAATTGGAGCCTGGGTTTCCAGTATTATACTGTGAAAACAACAGCTCAGTTTTCGCCGTTTGAACGATTTAAAAGATGAAATATATTTTTGTTATTACAAATTTTTGAGTATAATGGGAGAGTTTCTGAAATTTTTCTCGAGAGAGGAGAATTAGAGTAAAAGGCCCATTTGAACAAATCCAAAAGGATAATCGTAAGCGATGATTTCTTAAACTTAATCGTAGCTTATGAACTGAAGTGATCTAGCATAAACTAAGTAACACATCAGAAACTTAGATACCAGTTTTTTTCTAAACGATTTTAGTACACATTTAGTGTTGCCACGTGTACTTTTAGAACCTAAATGTCAGATTAGTCAGCTCCTCTTATATAGGGAACTTATTTTTACTAGATTCAGTTACTTTAATAAAGGCGTATCAAGTTTAATAATTTTTGTCGTCTCCAAGGAAACTGTACGAAAAAAAAAAGCTCCACTCTTTTTACTTCCTTTTACGTAGTAAAGGAAGTATTGCAATCGCGGGAAAAAAAAAAAAAAATCACTCAAATTTGAGTCTAAATTTTGATTTTGTTCACCCTCGAATGAATGTTCAGTAGTTTTTTCGACCTGTCAGCACGTGCATATGTACCTGCCAACATATAAGCAGCCGAAAAATCCTTTTCAACCACCCCCGAGTTGATTTCTCGTGACGTCTGTATGTACGTATGTGCGGATGTATGTGCGTATGTGGGTCGCATAACTCAAAAACTGTATGCCGTAGAAGCTTCTAGCTTGGTATGTAGGCTCTGAGGATGGTCTAGTTGTGCACCTCCCCTTGTGGTTGCATTCGAATGTTCCCAAGGGGGTGTTTTACCCCTTTTTTGGGGTAAATCAGTGTTAATTTCAATGCAGACACAAGTGATATAAATTGGCACCCACTTGGAGATATGTCGCCAAGCTTTTGGTCACCAAGTGTTTGACGCCAACTTGGCGACATGTTGCCAAGTTGGCGACCAATTTGGCGAAAAAAATATTTTTTGAATTTGGTTTCAACTTGGCGCTATTGGCAATATTTTGCGAAAAATTCACTGAATGATATTAAAATCATTTAGAATATTAACCATATAGAATATTTAGACCCATATAGAATATATAACCATATAGAATGTTTAGAAAATTAACCATTGTAAATTTTTTTTGCATTGTTTCGTGGCAGATTAGGGGAGTAAATATTTAAATTGTTACCTTGCTCACTCCAAGCACTTTTTTTAACACTAAAGGCAACTACTCAAAATTTGCACGTAAAAGGAATTAGTGTGGGGTCCATACCAAATTTTTTAATGCGCTTTTTGTTGAGGCATTTCATTTATTTTATGTGTACCAAATTAGACTTACGTTTTTATAAATGGCTTACTCACAGAGCAATTTCAAGCGTTTTGCATTTAACAGTTGTTGCAAAAGTTAAGTGGGAAAAAGGCCCATAGAGCCGTAAATATGACAACCATAAGGGAAAAATTGTGGAGAGTGGAAAATTAATTTAACTTTGAAAAGCCAGCTCTCATTATAAAGAGTATAACAATGTCGCTAGTCAAAGTTCTGCAGCTTTTCGACACCATATACAAATGTGCATACTTTATTATGCTCAAATTATTTATATTAGCTTTGAAATCACTCTTCAGTGACAATTAATCCCGAAAATATGCAGATAATTTTAAAAATAACTTACAAAATACCTTTAAGAACATCTCCCAAAATTCCTGTGCTTTGTCTGTGTAATTCAACAGCACGATTATAAAAGATTAAATCATAAAATAATTGATTTTTCAATTGAAAAAATTGCTTTGAACCATGAAATTGCTTCTACCTAAAAGAAAAAAAAAACGGAAAGTAATATATTTTCTATTGCTTGGTGCAAAGGATAGTTTGAGGAGAGCAAAATTTCTTAATCTTCTGTGAAATGTTTCCGAAAATGTTTGTCATGAGAAAATTGAAATACGTCACTAGGGTGACGGAAATGCTCAGTAAACAAAAGCTACTTTTAGAAGTAGAAATTGTTTCGTTTGGTTACGGTTTTATTGAAAATCTAATAATTGAGAATTATTTTAATACTTTAAAGCAAAAACTGTAGTTAAGTTTGGTCCTAAACGAATAGTTACCGTATCTAAGAAGTAAAGGTAACAAACGAGTAAGTACATTAACCCATTTATGCCCAGTAGCCCACAAACAGGACGCTTGTTAGTTACTGAATACAAAAACCTGTAATGGGTATATCATTTTACTAAAGCTGTTTTTCACAAGTTAAATATAATTCAACTTCGCAGAGATGGCCTATGACTCCTCCTTTTTTCAGGATTGTCTATTTTTAGGAAGGGGTGATACGCAGATGAAAATTGAGGAATGGGATTCACAATTGATGGGGGAATTTGAATGGGTAGAAATTCTACCTATTTTAATACCTATTTTAAGGAATGGACTCGTTTTCTCATTTGATTGACACCGGCCATCTCGTCGCGGTTGAATTATAGTTCTTTTTCTTGAGAAAACCAGTTAGATCCACTATTTGGACATCAGAGTTTATTTATTGACAGCTATTTTCAGACAAATCAGTCAAGCAACGATCCGGCATGGGTAGCCACAGAAAGTAAGCTTTTTTTTTTTGCGAACTAACTTTTCATAAAACTAAACTATTTTAAAATTTCTTGCTTAAAATTGATCACAGATGCCTTCTGTAATGTTACTTTGAAAAAGTAAAGTCAAGTAAGGTCGTATTTTGCTCGCATATCTGCAAAATATCCCATAAACAGGACGTTAAACAACTTAATAAATATGGCAACAGCGAACTATTTTAAGCCTAAAATGTATGTAAACCATTCCAAGTAAGAGTTTCAAGCAGATAAAAATTGAAAAAAAAGTTAAAAAGAACTTTGGCATTAACGGGTTAAATGTGCAAATAACCCCCTGGCTACGTTGTGAGCTTCTACAAATTGAACATTTCTTTATAGTGTATTGAATCAGCATTTTATCCCAGGTTGCCAACTTTGTTTGCTAAGCCTTAAAAAAAGCTGTCAGCGTTGTTACAATCATTTTAAAGCGATTTGAAATTGTTTAAAACGTTACGTATGTTACCTGAAATAATAAATTGGTTTGACAATTCATTTTATTTAAAAACGCTATTTTATTTTGCAATTTAATTGCAATGAAACCGATCTTACCGTTCTAATAAGAGAGAAAAAAATATCATATATTTTTAATCTATTGATTTAAAGATGACTGAACTACAAAGGTGAGTACGCCTTTATTTAGGAAACATTACCACTAGGTGATTACGCTTACTCTCTGTTTTTACAATATAATTAATTATGATATATTGCAATGTAAAACATTTTCCAAAGTTAAAAAAATATATGGAATTTCAACTTACAAATTATAAACTTCAAAAAAAAAAAAAAAAAACTGAATATGTCCTCGAATTTAACTTTATTAAAGTAAGAAATGGGGTATAAAAATACCGCAGTTAGTTTAAATAACTTATAATTTCTTCATAGGTTTTCAAACATTTTCTGAGTTTTTTTTTTTTTTTTTTATATGCCCAAACCAAATACAAAGAAAATCGTTTTTATTCAGAAATAATAACTTGCCGGAATAAGCAAGCTAAATCTTAACAAAGCAAAACTCCAGAATTGAAGCAATTTGAAACATGCATGCATTGATTCCTCGCGTTTTGAATTTATTTGTTCCGAAAAGATTATGTGTTTCCAGTTTCTGACTGAGGGAATAAAAGTGTTTGCTTTTGTGTTATTTAATCATAAGTCGTTTTAAAAATGTAGTTATTTATAAATTTCATTACATTGTTTTTTTTTTTTTTTTAGCTCAAACGCTTTGAACATTGAAAGAATAATTTTTATCAAAAGTTGTCTATTTGATACACTTTTAATTACAATGCAGTAATTTTTGTTTTTGCATCTTTTTTTCATTTTATGGTTTTTTGAGAAGGTATATATATATTATTTGACATTGAAATTAGTCTAAATGTTCTGGTTTAATTCCCCCCCCCTCCCCCACCTTACCGCGTAACGTTGACCATTTAAAAACCAAAATTATTTTATGCGGAGAGTGAAGCATCCGAAAATGGATCATAGCTGAAAGTAGTTAATGTTGTTGTTGTTGTTTTCAAAATTCAAGCTGCGTGACGACAACAATTTGATGTATTGCAATTTGAACAGTTCAACCCCTTGAAGGAAAATGTTGAAGAACTCTCTGATATTTGAGAATTTAACCAACAGTAGTACCAAAACAATACATTCATATGCACAAGTACCGTAAAGTCGGGTTACTTGGACCCTAGGGGGTTACTTGAGCCCATTACAGTAAAATGATAAAATCAAGGTTTGGTACTTATTAGTTGAAGACTTCCACATAGTTCCTCGTTTCTCCGCTAGGTAGAAGCCCGCTGCAGTCTCTAACGCTAGTACCAAACCCAGATTTTATCATTTTACTGTGGGCTCAAGTAACCCCCTTGTGGGTCCAAGTAACCTGACTTTACGGTATTATATTGTGGAGCGTTAGATTTGCCTTACATCATAAATAGAAAAAAAATAAAAATAAACGTTCTAAAAGCAAAATGTCCATTCTTCCCTCAATTGCGAAATAATTCTACAGGCATATACACTGTTAAAACTACAAATTGCACAAGGCATCTTTAAGCGCTGTAGCACCAGTGGCACTCTCTGAAAGTGCCACTTTACCTATGGCATCCTTAAAGTGCCATTTAGCTTCATGTGCCACCCTATGTGAGCTTAATGGTACCCCTCCGACGGCATCATAAGGGTCCCCAGCAGCATAATCTCATCGGCCGATGATCGGTCATTCATCGAAACCTGATGAAATTCTCATCGGCAGATGATCGGATTCGATGAGTTCTCATCGGGAATTGCTCCAATATGTCTCATCGGCCAAACAGAATCCGAGCAGCAAAATCCGATGAGTTTTGCTTGATATACGATGAGATTTGGAGCATTTTACCAGAAGTGCAGTCCCGTGCCGATGAATTTAGGATCAATTTTGGATGCTCGGCTTATTTTCATCGGGAAAGTTGATCGGAAGGATATCGCTTTCCGATGAAAAGTAGATCGTCGAAAACCGTGCTCGGGTACTGATCGGAACGATGTCATCGTGCGTTACGGGATCAGTTTACAAGGAGTTCGATGATCGGCCGAGCAAAATCCGAGGTGATGCTACTTGGGGTGCCATAGGGAATCAAATGGTATCTTCAAGGTTGCCATAGGGAGGCAAGTGTCACCCTCTAAGCCGTTGGCGCTACAACGTTTCACCCTTAAAGGTGATTTATGCAACCTGTAGTTTTAACAGTGTACAGTGCAGGTGGCAGGGGAGCCAATATTTAGAAAAGTGCCAATTTGAAGTTGGAGTTTTCTGAAAAAAAAAATTTTTTTTGCAGAAAAAAACTAATATTGGATTTTAAGTCTAAATTGGGTCGAAATGCAAGAAAATAAAAGGGGGAGGTCAAGGAAGTTATTTACCCCCCCCCCCCTAGATTACTCACTTTTAAGCCGTTACAGATCTGATGAATGTTACAGATCTGATGTTAATATGAGCTACATATTTGAGTTTATGCTTTCAGTCTTCGTAAACATCTCTAAATATGATATCATTTCCTTGCATTTTTAACATAGAATTAAGATAATTATATTAAAATATATATATTAGGCTAAAAAATCAAATTTCATTATGAAAAAGCATTTCTTGGAAATAAAAATGAGCGATGAGGTTTTTAGATAAAGAAAATTATGAGAATACCAAATCCAAGCTAATAAAACATTTGTTTTGTTTTGAAACAACACACAACTTCAACTTTTTCAACACACAACTCTGCTGCTTGCTTTTCTTTAATTAGTTGCAGGAAATTTAATTTCTTGATCAGAAATTCAAATTTAGCATGCTAGTTATTATCTAGTTATTTAGCGAAGTTATGAGAAATTGAAGCACCAAAAAATAAATAAATAAATTAATTAATTAATTAAAATAATAATAATTAATTAACTTAATTTCTGCAGTGTCAATTTTTCTTATTTTACTAACTTCTATTGCTAGGTCATACAAACCACAAAGGAAGCAATTGTAGTAAAACTCATTGCTTTTCATTTTTTAAGAACAAAAATATTCAATATGGCTAAAAACTATGATTTTTGCTTTTTATAATTCTGAAACGTGTGAGTTAGTTCTGTAACATATTCGCTGTTTTTCAATGTTACCGCTCTGACTGTTACCGATCTGACAAACTGACAAAGTTTTTTTTTAATTTCCGAGTCGATAGCACTAAACTAAAATCAAACACGTGATTTTTTCACTTGTAATAAAGAACTATACTTATATAGAAAATAATTTTTAAAACAACAAAAACTGCGCATTTTAGAGCGTGTTACCGATCTGATGACTCAAATGACACACATTTTAAAAAATCTTACCCACAATTTTAGATGCAGAAATGCAAATTTTTAATTACGATTCGATAAAACATCCCACCAGGTACTCAGTATCACGTGGTATAGGTGCAGGAAATGATTTTGGGAGCCTAAACATAGATCGGAAGTTATTGTTACCACTCTGACGGCGGAATTTGGGACACGCTTATTTCGCATCGGCTAGAAAATCAGGAATCGATTAAAACAAAAATGAAGTAAAATATTAATAAAGGGGTAAAAATAAAATCGTTTCTTGTGCAAGTGCGTTTTTTTGGGAAGTTAGAAAGTGCGCATGACCTGTTTGAATGCTGAGCTTTGTTACTTGGGACACGTTACCGATCTGATTTTTGATGTATAAAAACAATATTTTCTGAAGAAAAAAAGATTTTTGTTTCTGATGTTATTAGATGAAATGAAAGCAAAACTTATCTTCTTTCTGGGGAAAATTATTTTTTTAACTAGTTATTGAAATACTAGTGAAAATTCACTTGGGACTCAAATTGGCACTTTTCTAAATATTAGCTCAGGGACGGATACGAAGAACGTTCGAGGGGGCGTTTGCTCCTCCCTTGAGGGAATCAACTCTGATAAATTTTAAGTACTAAAGCTTAAAAAAGGTATTTTTAGTCTCTCTTTGATACTTCATACTTCCCACTTCACACACTCCAGGTTCACCCGTACCTACCACAACTCGTAGTTTAACCGGGATAGGGCTCTGAAGAGAGCTTTGTTCTTTTTGAACCAGATCACGGGCCGAGCAAACCCTTTGCCCAGCACCCCCAGAGGTATCGTTTCTCTTGGAGGACTTTGTAACCACGAAATTTTTAACGTTCCCCAGCCACCATTAATGAAGACGGTGGATCTTTGATCGGCTGGGATCGAACCCGGGACCCTCCGGTCACGAGTCCGACGCCTTACCGATCGGGCTACCGCAGCCCTATCTTTGATACTAGCAGAAGGGGGGGGGGGTTTAGGGCTATTTTCAGGATAAGTTTCGCAATTGAAGTCCAAAACATATGAAGTTGACAGTTGCGAAACAAAATGTGTAGCGAAGGATATGCAATAAAAACATTCGCCCCTTTCTTGAAACTTTTCTAGATCCACCCTTCGCAGATGATGAAATTCAAGTAATGTACAGTGCAGTAGGGTGCATCACAAATGTTTTTTTTTTTTTTTTTTTTTGGAAATTCAAATTTTAAGTTGATAAAAAGTTGTCACTATATTCACATAGTTACAAAAAAAAAAAAAAAAAAAATGAAATTGAAAAATTTTTAGGTCTGCCGGAATTACCTTGAAGTTTCAAGTTTTTTTAGTAAAAACGATGATTTAAAAAAAAAAGGTATAAATTATGTGTAAAGAAAAAATAATAATTTAAGTGCAAAATGAACTACGTAAGGAGTAATCTATCAATAAAAATGCATTGGAGTTTAAATTTAACTTTAAGGTTAAGTCCAGAAATGGTTATGAAAAACCTAATATTTTCGCTAGTCAGTCATATTTTTAGAATATTTACCTATCCTGCAAAGTAATTTTTATTACTGTATTAATAGTACAAACATTAAAGTACAGCGCTTTGAAATGTCCAGATTGGTCCATTTTTCCACTCAAATAATTATTTACACATAATTTGTACATTTAAAAAAAAATCATCGTTTTTAATATAAAACTTGAAACTTCAAGGTGATACCGGCCAAAGTAAATTTTTAATTTCAAAATTTTTTTTTCGTGATACACCCTACTGGACAGTGTATCTGAATTAAAGGTACCAAGTTTGAACAATTGATTTTTTAAAAAGTTTAGCCTCTACAAAAGTGATACTGTCAAAAATTGGCAACTGAATTCCTGGTTTATCGATATTTTTTTCGATCGGGTGTGAGACATCTGCACTTTTTATGTGGGGACAAATGGAAAAATGGAGTCGGCATAAGAGAAGGCGCAAATTTTTGTCTAGTATAGACTGCAGAACACAAATTCAGAATTACAATACATATAATGTTTTGAACAGATTATAAAAGGATAAAGTCATTTTGACACATTTGTTTAACTGTTATCATAGATTTATGTTCTGCATTGCATACCAGACTGATTTGTGCCTTCTTTCACGGAGGGGCCATTCCACGACCCAAGTAGCACACTTCGTTTTTTAAAGGTTGTAAAATGGTTATTAACGTTGTAACAACCGCTTAAAAACGTTTATAAAACGTTTAAAGGTTATTTGTGCTACCTGGGGAAACCGCCGCCGTCTCGTCTCACATGTGACGCTCATATGTTTCATCAAAAAGTGGTTATTTATAAAGGTAATTGTAGTGGTGAAGTTTAGAATTTGGTAAACATAAATTTGAAGAAAACGAAAGGCCGATTCAAGGCTATCACTAATGCTCTGACGAAATTGGTAGAAGACAAGAGCGTCAGTACGCGCGTCGTCTAATAACTCATTGGCCGAGTCGCTATGAGCGAGCAAACAGAAACGACAACCTGTAAGCACCCTAGAAAAACTTCCGTCTACTACCCCGAAAGCAGTGGAACTTTAGAAAGGATACATAAAAATCTTAACCAATTTGTTGCAGCCATGTGTGAAAAAAGCTTCGAATGGCCCGACTAAGGTCCCTATAACTAGAGAGCCGACGCACCCGCCATTTTGGATCAAAATAGTCTTCAGCTCTTGATCCACTGCCATTGAGAGCGTTCACAAAAGAAGCTACACTGTAACATTAATATTGTAAAAAAGAGTGATTGTACTGTATTAAAAGCTCACAGTTAGGATTTTGTCACTTCAATTTTAAAAGTAAAGAAAAAATCGGGGGGAAATTATAATTAATTGACCCGATGTAGGAAATCGGGAGCAAGAGCTCGTCAGTGCCGAAGAAGTGATCTTTATCTTAAAAAAACTCTAGGTACCATTACTACTTTAATGAAATACTTTTACCTTAAGATTTATTTTTCTCATTTCATAATGTTATGGTTCAGTTTATAAATTAGCTTCTAAAACAACAAAGTTTGCCGAAATCGTCACTTTCTTGGAAATTCAAATATCTAGTATTATTGAATGAACATAAAATATTTATGCAAAGAACTAGATAGAGTATTAATACCAAAGGATAATAAAAGTTTCAGAATTAATTAGCAAGTGAATTAAAGCTGCACGAATAACCCCAAACTTGTCTTATCTCGTCACTTGAAATGTTTTCGTTTTTATGATCTGCTTGTTTTATTCATTTTATTAATATTTTAAAATATGGTTGCCTTTTTGCTTAATTTGTTGTTTTTGAAGCTCTTCAACAATAAACTTTATAGCATTCTTCGAAAAACAAAACTGAAAGGAAGCGAAAGCAAGGTGGAGCTACTATCTTCTATTTTTCTGTTTTGATCCAAAATGTCGGATAGTTCGGCCTGGGTATGCAGGGGTTCTAGGCCCGACATACTCTTATTTTGTTGAACTCCATTACAACAACTCTTTACACGTCTTCAATAATTTCACACCTGCTGAATTATTTTTTGGGCGAAAACAAAACTTTACCACTACAGTAATAAACAAACTTTTTGCCTAAGAAACCCTTTACCGGTTTGTGATTCATCAAAAAAAAAAAAAAAAAAAAGATTTAGTTAATTGTCCTTTAAAATCTGAATTTTTTTATTAAATACTTTAGCACCATGTGGGAGACAAAATGTTGGAGTTTTCGTGGAATGGCCCGTTTACAGAATTTTTCCTGTTTTTTACTGGTGGGCAGGACAGTTGCGCCAGACACGAGTAAGAAGAAAATTGGAGAAATCAGAGCTGCTAAATTTTGTCAAAGTAACCCTCGGGTCATTCCATGTCAGTTCACCCGGTCATGTAACCCATGTCCTTGGATTTTGATAAAATTTGGTGTACTTAATATTTTTATGGTGGTAAGTAACCATATGAATTCTTTTGCCCATATGTGATCTGGTTTTTGTTTTACAGGCCGTCAAACTTTTCAAAAAATTGCATTTTCCGTCAACCGCTAAGCCTAATCTGCATGTATACGTATCTCTTCAGTAAATTGTGACGGGTGCAGAAATCTTTCAATATTTCCAAAAATACTCAGATATGTTGCTGAAAGTATGAGGATTTAATAAAAAAATACTTGAAATTTATATAATATAATTTTGTTTGAATAAAATTTGAATAAACTACGACAAGCATTTTTTTTCTTGTGCAAAACATGAGTTTACTTAAGTGGCATTTCACGAAAAGGCGGAGGTCCTATTCAATAATGGAAGCATTCGAAATGAGCCTGAAGGTGTGTTCTATCATTGCACAGAATAAAATTAGTGGTTTTTTTCGTTTTCTCGTTGCTATTGCACAATATACACATTTCAGTATCAAAATTTTTGAAAAAAAGTTCTAGTCATTTGCCTAACCTAAATTTCACTGAAAAGCACACATATTTTTATTTTTAAGTGTATTTACAGCCCTATTATGCTACTTAAAAATCATCTTAATCCCTTACTAAGCAGAAAGAAAAGTGAGAAATAATTTATGACTCCCAAATTCAGTTGTTAAGTTCAGCAAAATATCAGATGTAGAAAAAAGATGTGCAAAACATGAATTCACTTTAGTAGCTTTTTATGAAGAGGCGGAGGTCATATTCAATAATAGAAGCATTCGAAATGAACCTAAAGGTGTGTTCTATCATTGCAAAGAATAAAATTAGTGGCTTTTTTTCGTTTTCTTGTTGCTATTGCACAATATACACATTTCAGTACCAACATTTTTGAAAAAAGTTCTAGTCATTTTCCTAACTTACTTTTCAATATTCTTTGCGTAAAAGAAGCATTGTTCATGCTTTTGTAGCATGAAAACGTATTATATTTAGTTTTAATGAATTATAATTGTATTGAATGTGCAAAGAAGAGATAGGATAGCACAATCTTTAAAGTCAAAATAATAATGAAAAATGTTTCTGAATATTATCGGAATGTTTGTCTTTGAAGTGTTTGTGTGATCCTGTTTTCAGCAAATTTAAGGAATATACTGTTTGATATTTTAACGCTCAACCTTCCTTGCATTTGCGCATGTATCAGGTCTCTTCTTATTTTATCAAAATATGGGTCATAGTGATAAGAGGGATAAAGAATGTGAGTGGGTTTTCTATTTTGGTTTGTTTGTTTTTCATTGAATTCGCTTATCAAGAAGGTTGGTTTGCGCTGATAAGTAATAATAGGAGATAATTAAAAAGCTAGAGCCCCGGACAGACATAATTCAGTAAAAATAAACTAGAAATTTCAGCATCCAGTTAAGAGCAAATACAGCTTTCGACACTTGCTATTGGAGTTTAAAAGAAAAAAATTTAAAATTTTCAAGTAAGTGATTATGCTGGATTTGAATCAAGACTATCTTTTACCTAAGAAAGAACTATTATCTTTACTATAACCAAGAAATAGTAAGATGTTAAATGAAATAACTACGTCAAACGGTACGTAACATAAGATTCTGGAAGATGTTACTATTCTCTTCAAAAGGACATTGAATATGTACAAAATAAGTATTCCGAATATTTCATGATAACTTGACTTCAACAAGTACTGTCCGACGTCGGAAATGCAAGGAAGGTCGAGCGTTAAAATAACAAACAGAATATTCCTTAAATTTGCTGAAAACAGATCACACAAACACTTCAAAGACAAACAATCCGATAATATTCGGAAACTCATATTTTTCATTGTTATTTTTTCTTCAAAGATTATGCTATCCTATCTCTTCTTCGCACATTCAATACAATCATAAATCGTTAAAAATAAATATAATACGTTTTTATGCTACAAAAGCATGAGCTATGCCTCTTTTACACAAAAAATATTGAAAATTAAGTTAGGAAATGACTAGAACTTTTTTCAAAAATGTTGGTACTGAAATGTATATATTGTGCAATAGCAAAAAAAAAAAGCCACTTATTCTGTTTTTTGCAATGATAGAACACACCTTTAGGTTTATTTCGAATGCTTCTATTATTGAATATGACCTCCGCCTCTTCATAAAAAGCTACTAAAGTGAATTCATGTTTTGCACATCTTTTTTCTACATCTGATATTTTGCTGAACTTAACAACTGAATTTGGGAGTCATAAATTATTTCTCACTTTTCTTTCTGCTTAATAAGGGATTAAGATGATTTTTAAGTAGCATAATAGGGCTGTAAATACACTTAAAAATAAAAATATGTGTGCTTTTCAGTGAAATTTAGGTTAGGCAAATGACTAGAACTTTTTTTCAAAAATTTTGATACTGAAATGTGTATTATTGTGCAATAGCAACGAGAAAACGAAAAAAACCACTAATTTTATTCTTTGTAATGATAGAACACACCTTCAGGCTCATTTCGAATGCTTCCATTATTGAATAGGACCTCCGCCTTTTCGTGAAATGCCACTTAAGTAAACTCATGTTTTGCACAAGAAAAAAAAATGCTTGTCGTAGTTTATTCAAATTTTATTCAAACAAAATTATATTATATAAATTTCAAGTATTTTTTTATTAAATCCTCATACTTTCAGCAACATATCTGAGAATTTTTGGAAATATTGAAAGATTTCTGCATCCGTCACAATTTACTGAAGAGATACGTATACATGCAGATTAGGCTTAGCGGTTGACAGAAAATGCAATTTTTTGAAAAGTTTGACGGCCTGTAAAACAAAAACCAGATTACATATGGGCAAAAGAATTCATATGGTTACTTACCACCATAAAAATATTAAATACACCAAGTTTTATCAAAATCCGAGGACATGGGTTACAAAATCCCGTTTTCCTGGGTGATTTGACATGGATTGACCCCCTCGTAGAGTTATTTTTTTAATTGGCTGCACAAACTCACTCCGTCTAATTCAGACACCCTGTATTTTTCAAGACAAATAATCAATGGACTGATATAAGCAACATATTAATGAACTGAACAAGTAGTAACAATACCATACTGCAGCGACAGAGTTGTATACTGCCGTGGGCAGGTAAACGGCAGTATCTGCAAAAATGAGTTTTCGAGATAATTGAAGAAACGCGTTTTTGATTTCCCACAAAGATTAATAAAACATTGAACTTCGAACATAGGCGATACTATATGTTTATACCAATATATTTTTTGGGTTATCGATTGGATTTTGATTTTGCAAGCGCATAGAGAGGTAAAGCAGATACTGGCGTTTACCTGCCCTTTTCACTCTAATTGTCCTGCGGAATTGACTGGCAGTCGGCAGTAAGTGCACAGTATGCTACTAAATGTCCAGTATTTGCATATTCGACAACATGCGGAGTAGATATGTTATTACGAAATATATTATTGCATTGTGAATGATATGTTTTATTTAAAAATATACATACGAGTAAATACCGTGTATCCACTTGATATAGATTTAATATAAACGAACGCGAAATATAATTAAAAAATATAATGAACTGTATTGCATTATGGAAAATATGAAGCAAAACTTGACGATTCTTCAGCCATTTTTACTTCCTTTTACTTAGTAAAGGAAGTATTATGATCACAAAGAAAATTTCACTCAAAATTCGGTCTAAATTTTGATTTTGCTCACCCCCGAATGAATGTTTTTTCGACCTATCAGCACATGCATATGTACCTACTAACATATGAACAGCCGAAATATCCTTTTCGACCATGCCCCAGTTAATTACGACGAGTTTTCTCGTGACGTCTGTATGTACGTATGTATGTGCGTATGTATGTATGTTTGTATGTATGTGCGTATGTATGTATGTATGTATGTATGTCGCATAACTCAAAAACTATATGCCGTAGAAGCTTCTAGTTTGGTATGTAGGCTCTGAGGGTGGTCGTTGTGCACCTCCCCTTGTGGTTGCATTCGAATGTTCCCAAGGGGGTCTTTTACCCCTTTGTGGGGTAAATCAATGTTAATTTCAATGCAGATTGAGTGATATGATTTGGTGCAACCACTTGGCGATATATTTGCAAACTTTTGGTCGCCAAGTGTTTGCCGCCAAGTTGGCGATAAATTTGTCGAAAAAATGATTTTTTTTTTTTTTTTTTTTAATTTGGATTCAATTTGGCGCTATTGGGCACATTTTGCAAAAAATTCACTGAATCATGTTAAAATCGGCGATATTTAGGAAATAAATCATTGTAAAACATTATTTTGCATTGATTCGTGACAAACTGGGGGTGTAAATGTTTGAATATTGCTCACTCTAATGCACTATTTTAACACTTGAGGCATTTATTATGGAATTTAAACGTAAAAGGAAGTAGTGTGGCGTTCACACCAGATGTTTAAAAATTACTACAAATCAGTTAATGCTTTGTACTTTGCATCAAAACAAGAAATCACTTTGAGAAAAAGAGTGCTTGAAATGCTTGTTGTGCTGACGATTTTTTTCATAGTACTATTAAAAATGCAAAAGCTAGGGATAAACTGCAAAAACTATCGTCTGTTAGTATGAAAGCAACTGTAATTAAAAGAAAACAAAACAATGTAAATAAAATCATTTCATTGCTGCATTTTTGTTTGTCGTCTGCCAAGTTTGGCTTGTGTATCTTTGAAATCGTGAAAAAAATTGTCTGCTAGTGGAGAGAAACTTTATTTGAAAGAAAAAAATCTGGTATGGACCCCACACTACTTCCTTTTACGTGTAAATTTTTTTAGTAGATGCCTTAAGTGTTTAAATAATGCTTGGAATGAGCAAGATGACAATTCAAACATTTACGCCCCAAATGTACCACGAAACAAAGCAAAAAATGATTTACAACAATTCATTTTCTAAATATCGCCGATTTTAGCATCATTCAGTGGGTTTTTCGCAAAATACCGCCAATAGCGCTAAATTGAACCCTAACTCATAAAATAATTTTTTTTTGCCAAATTTGTCGCCAATTTGGCGATATGTCACCAAGTTGGCGTCAAGCACTTGACGACTAAAAGCTTGGCGATATATCGCCAAGTGGTAACTCCAATTAATATCACTTGAGTATGCTTTGATATTAACACTGATTCACCCCCAAAAGGAATAAAACACCCCCTTGGGAACATTCAAGTGCAACCAATGACCTCCCGTGACATCCCATTAGGGCACCCCTACTTTTGCTTAGTTTAAGTACAAAGGGAAACAATTTTTGCGGCTTGATGCAAGTTTTGCACAGCGATTCATATTATGGGTCATTCCATGTGAAATCAACAAGCCTCAAAACTTGACCATCACCAATTTCAAAAAAAAAAAAAAATATAGGGTTGATTACCTCTATAAAGTGATACAAAAAACTGATTTTAAAAATTTTTTTCAGCTTTTAGTTTTTTGTGTGAGGCCGCTTAAAAAACGCAAAAAATGGAAAAAAGTGAAATTTTGAACATACAAAGATTCAATTTTCTCAGCTTGTATTGCAGCTAGAGTCTTTTGTTATATGTCATTGTAAAACTCTTTAAACAAGCTGTCAGTTGCTATATAATTTGACAAGGTTTAGTGATGTTAATATTTCAAGGTCACCAAAAGCATTATTTGACCTTGAATATTTCAAAAAGTGCATTTTTTAAAAATCTGAAACAAATATATATGTTACTTCCTAATGAAGTGTATATGTGGTAAAATTTGCAGAATGGGACAGCAATGGGATCTGGATGAAAAATGGAATCGACTTTTTACACTGTTACCACCTTATTGCAATGCCTATGGCTCCTGAGGATATATAATACAGAAATATTGCAAACTGCGAAATGTTATTTACAAGTGACGGTTATCTTATTCCACGTCTTGTTTTGAGAGGTTAAAAATAATTCCTTTTCCGTTTCTACTAGGGTCTACTTTCGAAATAATAGCACTTATGGGCACATTGACAACATTTTCAAAGTCTGGATAGTAGATAGAACTTGAGGGTCCATGAGGCTGCAACAAGGCCGTATCCAGAAAAAATTTTCGGGAGGGGCCCAGTTTCGCACATTGCCCAAACACACATACATTTTTGTGTGTGTTATGAGTCTAATTTCTAGTTGCTCCCCCCCCCCCCCACCCGCGATGTTTGATGTGTGTGTGTTTTGTTTTTTCTCTCTCATTTCTTTTATTCTTATTGTTTTCTAGAACTGACCCTTATTAGGGGTAGGGGTATCAAGAGAGATATGCAATGAGAACTTTTTTAAGTGCGGTAGAATATCCGTAATTTTAGGAAGTTTCTCCGGACCCCCGGTAAATTTTTGAAAAAAAGTTTTATAATTCTGCATTTTGAGGCCTTATATGGGGCAATTGGGACTTTAAAAACATGTTGGAAAAGTGGGCAAACAGCAATCTCATAAATTTTCTGCATTCTTTTGCAAACTAAGATTAATCAAAGCATAAAAAAATGTTTAGTTTAATAAACGATTAACATTAAGTGACAGAGAGGAAGGACAAGGGAGGAGAAAAGATTAACACATTATCATTTGCTTACATGGGTTTTCACTATAGTTACATAGTAGTTTTTTATCAGTTCCCCAACTCACCGACAGAAACAGCACTTAGTAACATAAAATAACCAATAGTATAAAACACATAAAATTCTTTAAAAGAAAAGTGTAGAGATTTAAAAAATAATTAACGACAGAGTAACATTCTGGCCATTTATAGTTAATTCATAGTTTAATTACTTGATAAGAAATAGGATTGAAGCACTTTTAAAGGAGTTTCAAAAAGGTATTTAAGGATTTTCAAAGACTCTAGACCAGTTAAAATTCTTTAAAGCATTTCATTTGCATTTTTTAGTTTCTGACGTTTTAAAAGTTGATTGGACAGTCTTACGAAATTGTTAAAACTTTGAAAGACACATCTTTTAAAGAATAAAAATTGATATTAAAAATACTTATAACGACAATTTTCAATCACTAGTACTGCAGAAAACGAAAAAGAATACAGGAAGCGTAATATTTTTTCTCGTGCTTAACATATTAATAAAGGAATCAATTACAAAGTAACTTCTAAAATACTGAATTAGGTATTTAATGAATAGTCAGAAATGAAACATGTGAGTCACAAAAAATTATTTTTGAAAATATGCTACAAAAAATGCTGGAATATGATTTTTGCATTACGCAGAATATTTTTTTAATCAAGGAGCTGAGTTTCGCGCAACTTGATGCCCACCTCCCCCATTTGTGTTAGAAACTTTGAAATTCAAGGTTTACAGCAACATTTAGCAAAGTTTTCAAGGTTTTTAAGCATATGTAAATGGACTTTTTTTAAAGTAACTTTTGTCTAAGATTGGTGAGCGTCCAACAAAGTAGAGGGTCTGTGAACGTATTCGTTTTTGTGTGGTCTTGTTTATTGAAGACATATTTAGCTATTAAATTCCTTCGAGGATTACAAATGCTTATAAATGGGGACCAACAAAGTACTCTCTAATTTGAATCAGGGCGGCGAGAAGCAATCTCAGCCTAATCGGAAACTAGGGGTCCGGCGATTAGGAGGTAAAAATCTGAGTGGTGTAAGTTTTGTAAGTTTTATGGGGGAGAGGGGGGCGCTGATCAAACTGACAAGTAGCTTGCTTTGAGACTGAATATATTTGGGAAAGAGAGCTGGAAGTGCTAATGAGAGTCTTGTTTTCAAGTATGTTTTGCAACTAATGAAAATTTGAATTGTCTTTTTTTTTTTTTTTTTTTTGTACTTCTTCAAATTTTTACTCATTTAATAGTTAAAAGAAACAAAAAAAAAAAAAAAAAACTTTTTTTTTGCCATTTGCAATTCAAAAAAAAAAAGCTTTTTTTTCCTGTTTTACATTGTAAAACATTTCGGGTTTCGGGGGGGGGGGGGGCCTCGGGCCCGTTGGGCCCCCCCTCTGGATACGGCCTTGGGCTGCAACAGCTTGCTTTTTTTTCTTCATCTGTGTCTAAGACGCACCTTAGCCACCAATATCCATTATACCTGCAGATCAAGCCTGTTTATAATGTTCAATTGTGCAATATTGAAAATGAATTGATTTGATATGGAAGAAAAGGCTTTGAAATCCAGAAAAAAATGATGGCAAGAAAACAACACACCAGGCACTCAGAGTCCTTCATTGTGTGTAAATGCCATTTAAAACAGGAAAATCAGATGCAAGTGAAATGCATATTTCATTTTTCAAACACTATAAGGAATCGAAACGTAACTACAACAACTGTCCAAAAGGCGATCTTGATTGCCCAGAAAAATGGTTTGGATTTCTTGATCTGCAGATATAAATGGATATTGGTGGGCTAAGGTGCGTCCTTAGACACAGATGAAGAAAAAATCAAGCTGTTTGCAGGCCTCATGGGACCCTCAAATTCTATCTACTGTCCAGACTTTGAAAATGTTGTCAATGTGCCCATAAGTGCTATTATTTCGAAAGTAGACCCTAGTAGAAACGGAAAAAGAATTATTTATATCCTCTCAAAACAAGACGTGGAATAAGCCAACCGTCACTTGTAAATAACATTTCGCAGTTTGCAATATTTCTGTATTATATATTAGGGTGTGCCGAAAAAACACTTTTTTTTATTTCGAATTTGTAATAGCACGGAAAAGTTGCGAATTATGAAGACAAAAAGAAGGAAAAAAAAATTATCGAAATCGGTTGATATCTTCCGATCGCGCATAAGGCCTAAAGTTTGACAAAAATTGAAAAAACTTCATTTTCGCGATTTTTTTTTAAATTTTTGAATTGGATGTTTTCGAAATGTAATAGTGCGGAAAAGTAGCTAATTGTAAAGATAAAACGAAGGAAAAAAAATATCGAAATCCATTGATATCTTCCGATCGCGCATAGGGCCTAAAATTTGACAAAATATGAAAAAAACTTCATTTTTGCGATTTTTTTTGAAAAAATTTTGAATGAAATGTTTTCATAATTTTTTCGCGCGAAAAAATTTATAATTATGAAGACAAAAAGAGGGATAAAAAGGAGGAAAAAAATTATTGAAATCTATTAATATCTTCCGGTCGTGCCTTGGGCCTAAACTTTGACAAAATATGAAAAAACACCAATTTTGCGATTTTTTGTTTAATTTTTTGAATTAGATGTTTTCGTAATGCAATAGTTTGTAACGTTTACTAATATAGCCTTAAAACATTGTGCTTTTATTTTGTTTTGGTCATTTAATATCTTCCGGTCGCGCATTAACCCCAAAATTACCCGAAATAATAATTAAAAAAAAGTTACATTTTTACGCGTTTTTGGTTTTTGATGAATAATTTTTTGTGAAACAACCGTATTATTTTTAAAGACAGACTGACAATAATATATAAAAACAAACTACCACAGGTTCAGTCGATATTATTCAGTTGCGAAAAGCCTTAGAAACTCTCATGCGTAGACGTCGGGCAGCAATCCAGGCAACGTCACTCGCCTGGCTACGGCTCTCTTCCACTCCATTGCCGCCTTCCTAGGACCATGTCAGCAGTCTGCCTATATTGTTTTTTCAGTCTGCGTTTCTATGTAGTAATCGCAGTGTACTATTATTTTGTTCAATCTAGCTTTTTTCATTTTGAAATTTTTGTAGTCTTCTACAATGATGTAGTTTTCTGCTCTGTGTGAACTCGGTGATTTAACGAAAAATTTATACAATTGCTGAGCCAAATAACAAGACAAATACTCTAATAACAAGACAAATATTTGGCTGCCCCACTTTCGGTACTCCAAAAGAACTGCCATCAAACAAGCCGTCCACTGGCAAGGACATCATTAGGTGCCGTACTCAAGGAAGGTTAAATTTGGCACTAGAAATTAATAATGGTGTCTTCGCCAGTAGGCAGTTAGGTTGATGGCAATTCTTTGGAGTGCCAAAAGTGGGGCAGCCAAATATTTGTCTCGTTATTAGAGTATTTGTCTTGTTATTACATAACTTTTTGTTAAATCACAGAGTCCACACACAGCAGGAAACTACATCATTACAGAAGACTACAAGAATTTCAAAATGAAAACTGCTAGATTGAACTAAATAATAGTACACTGCGATTACTACATAGAAGCGCAGAGTGAAAAAACAGTATAGGCAGACAGCTGACATGGTCCTAGGAAGGCGGCGATGGAGTGGAAGAGAGCCGTAGCGAAGGGAGGGAGAGAATGCGAGCGATGTTGCCTGGATTGCTGCCCGACGTCCGCGCATGAGAGTTTCTAAGGCTTTTCGCAACTGGATAACATCAACTGAACCTGTGGTAATTTATTTTTCTATATTATTGTCAGTCTGTCTCAAAAAATACTACGGTTGTTTCACAAAAAATTATTCATCAAAAACCAAAAACGCGTAAAAATATAACTTTTTTAATTATTATTTTGAGTAATTTTGGGGTTAATGCGCGACCGGAAGATATTAAATGACCAAAACAAAATCAAAGCACAATGTTTTAAGGCTATATTAGTAAACGTTACAAACTATTGCATTACGAAAACATCTAATTCAAAAAATTAAACAAAAAATCGCAAAAATGATGTTTTTTCATATTTTGTTAAAGTTTAGGCCCTAGGCACGACCGGAAGATATTAATAGATTTCGATATTTTTTTTCCTCCTTTTTATCCCTCTTTTTGTCTTCATAATTATAAATTTTTCCGCGCGAAAAAATTATGAAAACATTACATTCAAAATTTTTTCAAAAAAAATCGCAAAAATGAAGTTTTTTTCATATTTTGTCAAATTTTAGGCCCTATGCGCGATCGGAAGATATCAATGGATTTCGATAATTTTTTTCCCTTCGTTTTGTCCTTACAATTAGCTATTTTTCCGCACTATTACATTTCGAAAACATCCAATTCAAAAATTTAAAAAAAAATCGCGAAAATGAAGTTTTTTCAATTTTTGTCAAACTTTAGGCCTTATGCGCGATCGGAAGATATCAACCGATTTCGATAATTTTTTTTTCCTTCTTTTTGTCTTCATAATTCGCAACTTTTCCGCGCTATTACAAATTCGAAATAAAAAAATGTTTTTTCGGCCCACCCTATTAACTATCCTCAGGAGCCATAGGCATTGCAATAAAGTGGTAAGAGTGTAAAAAGTCGATTCCATTTTTCATCCAGATCCCATTGCTGTCCCATTCTGCAAATTTTACCACATATACACTACATTAGGAAGTAACATATATATATTTTTCAGATTTTTAAAAAATGCACTTTTTGAAATATTCAAGGTCAAATAATGCTTTTGGTGACCTTGAAATATTAACATGACGAAACCTTGTCAAATTATATATCATTTGAAAGCTTGTTTAAAGAGCTTTACAATGACATATAACAAAAGACTCTTAGCTGCAATACAAGCTGAGAAAATTGAATCTTTGTATGTTCAAAATTTCACTTTTTTCCATTTTTTGCGTTTTTTAAGCGGTCTCACACAAAAAACTAACAGCTGAAAAAAATTTTAAAAATCAGTTTTTTGTATCACTTTATAGAGGTAATCAACCCTATAATTTTTTTTTTGAAATTGGTGATGGTCAAGTTTTGAGGCTTGTTGATTTCACATGGAATGACCCTTATGTTCATCCTGCAGACATGCAGATACTGCCGTTTACCTGCCCACCGCAGCGAAAAATGCAGTTACTGCTAATTACCATTGGTTAAAAAACAGTTTTTTTTTTCATCGGAAACCAAAAAAAAGATGCTTGTACCATAAAACTAATGTAACATAGATTTCAAAAATGAAAATCGAAAAATTTGCAGTTACTACCCTTTACCTGCCCACGGCAGTATAGTGGTTAAGACGCTGGACACTCACATCCAAAGACGCGGGATCAAACCCGACTCCAGTCGGTGGATTTTCAAGATGCTGAAAATCGGCAGCGTCCATGTCGTATGACTATACGGCATATAAAAGATCCATGAAGTACTCGTTTGACATTGACTATCTCTTGGCAAAATTAAATTCCTCGTGCAGTTTCGCATCGCATAGACCCCAGGTGCCCCTATCTAGTGGGGAAACCGGGCGTCGAAATTCTCGTGGGAATGGTATTTCGCCGATAGTGGTGCCACATGAAAGAATGGATGCCGGTTTTGGGAAATGCACAAGGTCTTCAAATGGCCTGTTGCCACAGCAGCCCCATTAAAAGAAATACCATACTGCCACGGATGGACATTTTTATCATAGAATATCTAATCTAACTACCGAAAGTATATCGGCATTTGGCAACAACTTCTCCGAGGCGAAAATGTGTGACAGAATGCTGCGCAGGTGCATAAGTACCTTTTCTCGAAGTAGAGAAGAGAAGCATTATCCAACATATCCCAAAATAATCATCGTAATATCTGCGGGAGTTTAAAACTCGTACCAAAAACCCACAATATTTGGGTCGTCCAGAATCAAAACCAGTAAAGTTCATTTTCAGGAAAATTTTTTTTATTAAAAAATACATAAGTTAAAAAGCTCCTTTACCATGCCTTAAGAGCCTTAGATAAAAAAACAGTAGATTTCAACAACGAGTACATATAGAGTAGGAGTCTTAACCCATTTATGCTCAAGTTTTTTTTAACAATTTTTTTCAATTTTTATCTGCTTAAATCTTTTACTTGGAATGGTTTACATACATTTTAGGCTTGAAATAGTTCGCCGTTGCCATGTTTATTAAGTTATTTAACGTCCTGTTTATGGGATATTTTGCAGATATGTGAGGAAAATACGACATTACTTGACTTTACTTGTGCAAAGTAACATTACAGAAGGCATCTGTGATCAATTTTAAGCAAATCGTTTTAAAATAGTTTAATTTTATGAAAAACAAAAAAAAACTTACTTTTTGTGGCTACCCATGCTAGATCGTTGCTTGACTGATTTGTCTGAAAATAGCTGGCAATAGACTAGTGGTTCTAACTGGTTTTCTCAAGAAGAAGGACTATTTAACTTGTGAAAAACAGCTTTAGTAAAATGATATACCCATTACAGGCCTTTATATACAGTAACTAACGAGCGTCCTGTTTTTCGGCTACTGGGCATAAATGGGCAATTTAAAACCCTTTCATATCCATAGTTCCGAAGGCAAAACTATAGATTTTGAAAAAAGGACGTAACATCTGTTGATTCTAAACGACTCAATTGAAGCATTCCAAAATAAGATACAAAAAATAATGACAAAATAATAAAGAGCGACTATAGTTTTCTTTCAACCCAGTTTATACTTAAAGGGTCGCATTAAAGAGGTTTTATGTCTGTGCCAAAAATAATCATAAATAATTAATAAATACATTTTTTCAAAGCGGGCTTCAATTTCTACCAAAAAAAAAAAAAAGGAGTGCTATTAATGTGATTTATTGATCCTTTTCCCCACATTTTCTACGCTTTCTTCAACGCTTTATAGATTTTTACATCCGACGCCACCCATGTAGTGATAAAATATATATCTATAGGCAGGGCCACATCTGCCGGTTCCGTTAGAGAGAGAGATTTCGCGACATTATAAAATTTATAAACTTACATTATAAAAAATAATAAGCTTTTGTCAATAATTTTATACAACTAGAAGAAAAATTTGAACTTTATTCCGCTAAAATTAATAATGACGCTTAAATTAACGGCACTGAATTATTTTCTACGAAACCTGCGAAAAAAAAGAAAAGTATCCGTGCGTAATACGTAATTAATGCAACCATATGTCTTGTGTAATTAGATATTCACTCTTCAAATGATGTAGATAAATATTTAATCATCGTATTTTTATTTCCATTTTGTGCTCCAAACCTTAAGAAAAAATTATTGTTATTTTATTGAAGCTAATGTTATTCTTTTCTTTACCTTACAGATGTCTTTAATACGTTTTGTTTTTGTGTTGTTTTAAATATTATTGGATTCAGTAAGCATATTTTTGCAATTAATGTAAGGGGTTTTGAGTTTATAGTTTTATTTGTTTTTCGTTTTAACTTTAATTAAATAGCATTATCAATTAGATACTATTTTGTCGCTTGGAATTTGCAGAGTGTTTTTTTTTTTTTTCGTTTTTTTTTTTTTTTTTTTTGGTTTTTCATGGTGAATTTCATTTTTTTTCACTTTAATGATAATGACCTAAATTTTACAAATCACTGAAAAACAAAAAAAAAAAAAAAAATGAAAGCAAATAATAGATATTCTTATAATATGTTTCTTACAAAATTCTAAAAATTAAATTAGAATGCAATCTTGATAAGTCATCTCAAAGCAAACTTTCAAAATGTTCAAACTTTTTGCGACAACCACATGATATATCGTGCATGTTTTCTTATTCGAACAGTTCTTATGAACAGTATTATATTATACTCTATGTAAGGAAATCTGGCGCGTCGAATTCAAATTAATTTCCCACTCTCCACCCCCCCCCCCCCTTATGGCAGTCATAGTTACGACGCTGTGGAGTTTTTCCCACTTAGCTTTTGTAACAATGGTTAAATGCAAAACTTTTAAAAATGCCGAGTGCGTAAACTATTATTTAATTGAAAAAAAACGTTAAGGCTACAGTGTACAAATAAAATTGATTTTTTTCAATTATTGATTTATGTGTCTAAAACTTTGCGTGCTTGTGTTATTGTATATTTACTACATCTAAAAGCATAAAAAACACAAATTAGTGCAAAAACCATGAATACATTGTTTTCAAATTTCAAATTTAAATATTTTTTTAGCAAAATTTCAAAACATTCCAGGCGTCACAATTTTTTTTCAAACTTTGAATATCTACTTAATTTCAAATCATAAGGCATGATTGAATAAAATAATGCATTACATGCAATGTTTTATGTGATAGTTTATAAGAGATGGCTGAAAATGAAAATTTATATGATTTTTTCAACTGAAAATTTTTATTTTCAGCCATCTTTTACATATAAACTATCTCATAAAACATTGCATGTAATGCATTATTTTGTGCAATCATGCCTAATGATTGGAAATTAAGTGGAAATTCAAAGTTTGAAAAAAAATTGTGACGCCTAGAACATTTTGAAATTTTGTTAAAAAAATATTTAAATTTGAAATTTGAAAAAAAAAAAGGATTCATTGTTTTTGCACTAATTTGTGTTTTTTATGCTTTTAGATGTAGTAAATATACAATAATATAAGCACACAAAGTTTTAGACACATAAATCAATAATTGAAAAAAATCTATTTTATTTGTCCACTGTAGTCTAATAACTCTTGGACTCATGACGGCAGGTCTTGCTAAAACAAACTATTTAGCATTAGGTTTGTTAGAAACGTAAAGAAAAAACTGAGACATGAGGTTATAAGTAAAAGCGTAAACCTAATTAAATAAACAAAAAACAAATGGAATGATTCAACATCTTTTTTTTTTTTTTGTACAGTTTCCATGGGACATTTAAACTATCCCAATTTGGTTCGCCTATTTTAAAGTAACAGAGTATAATTTAAAAGAAATTAGAGATAGTTTATTTTATTCGAATGAATTACAAATTCCGTGAAAATTATCACGCTCAACGCTCCTTGCAATGGGGGCATTTCACGGTATTTGTGACACTTATACGTGTCTGTAACAAAACTTTTTAAAAGGTTAAAATTTTTATATATATTGAAAAAGTACATTCTAAAGCACGTGAAAATCAGATTTTTTTCATAGTTCACTTTATATTGTGTTTGTAATTGCACTCGGAACATTGAAAATGCAATTATAACCGTTACAGACTCTACATTGAATTTTTCTTTAAAAACTAAACTTTTATTCCAATTATTGTTACGGACTCTACAGTCATCATTTTCACAGTCCATAATTTTTTAAAGAATGCACTTTTTGATTAAAATTGTTAGCTATATTAGAGGTGAACCTTTACCTTATCTGTCTCAATTACCAGTTTTGGCTTAAAAATCGGTTTAAGCCAGGTTTAAAGAAAAATTCAATGTAGAGTCCGTAACAGTGAAAGTTGCATTTTCAATGTTCTGAGTGCAATTACAAACATAACATAAAGTGAATTATGAAAACAATATGATATTCATATACTTTAGAATTTACTTTTTCAATATATATAAAATTTGTAAACTTTTCAAAAGTTTTGTTACGGACACCCCTAATGTCCCAAATACCGTGAAATGCCCCAATATTTTTGAAATTCAGTAGGAACTGTTGAACACACAATTGCCAAACGCGAGATAATTACGGCATGCAAATGAACTATGGAATGATAATCTAAATTATCATGTCACTTCTCATATTCATCATTGTCACCAGTTGAACAGAATAATTAGACCCTGCATTAAATGGCCATTTAGGGGGACCATCTTTATCAGATAGATTCTGGAAGTTTGTCAGTCTCGTGCTAAATTACCTTTCAGATTCGTAGATTAGAAAACTACGTCCAGCGATTAATCTCAGCTAATGAGACTAGGTATGGAGTATGCAGTGTTTTTTTTTTGTGGTTAGTTTGAGAGTGTAATAAAATGGGGTTTTAATATTAGTTATTAGAGTAAATACATTGAGAATTTAGGTGTCAGCGATAAGCCAGTGACTTACCTGATCTCAAAATGATATGCGTGTTAATTTTGTAGGTTAATGAGTTTAACCCATTAATGCCTAGCGTCCCTTTTTAGGGATGGTCCAAAAAGTATGTCTGAATTTTTAAAAAAATAAACATTGCAAACAAATAATAGTGTTTAATTATTACTTTGGTATTGTTTCAATTCATTATTAGCAGATTGCAGCACATAACCATTGTAAAGTGTGTTCTGTCGCAGTTTTAATATGATCTTTATCAAGAATTAAATCGTTCACAATCTCAAGAACAAAAAGCTAAGTTTTTTAAAATTATTCCCAGCTTTCTAGTTTATGTTAGTTGATGCTTTTATTTCTTCTTATAAAATGTCTTTTTAGATATTATATACTAGGCAGAAATAATAATAAAAGCATGCACCCTCTGGTGCCTAGCGTAACTTTTAAAAGACGATTTTTCTTTTTTTAATAAAAAAAATATTTTTACATGATATTTTTAAAAATATTTTTCCTATCCAGTAAACACTACTTGTAACCAGTATACAAAATATCTTTGGACAAAAAGTCAGGCATTAATGGGTTAAATTTGAAAACTATACTGTAAATAAAAAACATTCAAGAAAGTTCCAGTTTAGATTTTTTTCTTCATTTTTTTCTGATATTACAAGCTATTAAAAAACTGTCGTATCTGAAACAAAGACCGTTACAACAAAACTGTAACAAAAACAGTTAGTTACCTTGTGTAGTGGAACTCCAGTAACTCGATACGTGGATAACTCGACTACCTCGCTACATCAACATTTATTTTTGCCATTGGTTGTTCCAATGTTAATTTCAATGGGGGAAAACCTCTATAACGTGACACACAAGAAACCTCTATAAGACCTTAACGATCAGGGCCTGATTACTGCATAGGCCTAACTAGGCCGCGGCCTAGGGCCCCCACAATTTAGGGGTCCCCAATTAGCTAAAATTGCTGTAGTCAATGCTTAAATTTGTTTTATCCTATGCCTAAAATTGCAAAGCTTCAGTACACGGGGCCCCAAAAAAGTATTTGGCCTAGGGCCCCGTGATATCTTATTCGGGTCCTGTTCACGACAGCCACTTGCTATTTAAATCCACTTTTGGCGACCGATATTCTTTTACATTACCCATTTCTTAGAATTTTGTGGGATTCTGGCCATCCAATTCATTATTTCCTCTGAAGAGCTCTTTTTGAAAATTCCCTCTTGTACCCAGATGGGATAGACACCATACCTTGTGCTGTTGGTGTGGTCCTAGAGCTAGGAAGAGGTTCGAAAAATGTAAGCAGGGCAGTCCAAAAGAGAAGCAAGGCAGCACTAGCACGATACATGTTTTCTTTAAAAAAAATAAGCGCAGGGTTTTTACTCTTTAACTAATTGCTCTTATATCTTTTTAAAAATTGTGGATTTATTCTTAACTAACAGTAATCGCATGACCTGCGTTCGCGCTGTAAATAAGGAAAAAAATGGAGAAAGAGTAATGTTTTTCCCTTCAAAACATTCAAGCGTAATCCCGAAAACTGCAAAGATTGAGTTAAGCCTTGGCTAAGTTCACTTCGTATTGAAATGCCAAAGTCAATATTTTCACGTTTGAACAAAATGGCAACGGCAATTAAAACTAGATTTTCACAAGCTTTAAGCGGGTATAAGCAACGCCTCCTAAATACTAAATGCCTATAACATTTGCTTCGCTACCGTCGAGATGGGTTCAGCTTTAAACGCCACCTTGCGGCAATCCGATAATGTCGTTGTTATTTTTTGATTGGTTAATTTTTAAATTTAAACTCAGAAATGAAGCAATCGTTAATTTTTTGAAGAACTCCGGTAGATGGCAGTGTTTCGTGAACCAATTGCATTTTGCAGCTATTAGCGATGGATCCAAACAATATTCGAAACAAATTTTTTGATTGGTTGGTTTTTAAATTTAAATTTAGAAATGAACCAATCATTAATTTCTCTTTCTCGAAGAACTCTGGTAGATGGCAGCGTATCCTGAACCAAGGATGAAATTTTTCTCTGTGCTGAAAGCCAGAAAGTTACAGGCATTTAGTATTTAGGAGGCGTTGGTATAAAGCGTTTCCACGTGATTTTTTAACATCCCCTTCACGGCACCGTAGGTAAAAAATGTTCCATTTTAGGATTTTTCGTGCTATTTCCAATGAGACCAAGATCAAAACGATACGAAAATTATTTCTCTAGATAGAGCCATTTTTGGATCTAAAATTTAGATTTCGAATAAACAAAGAACTATTCTTCGAATTTTTTCCTAACCTGCCCTGGGCTTACCAGTATCTGCTGCAAAATTTGGAGCGAAATCGACACGGTAGTTTCTGAATTTACCCCGGACACACATATTTTAAAGTTTTTGTTTTATATATGAGCCAATATTTAGAAAAGTGCCAATTTGAAGTTGGAGTTTTCTGAAAAAAAAATTTTTTTTGCAGAAAAAAACTAACATTGGATTTTAAGTGTAAATTGGGTCTAAATGCAAGAAAATAAAAGGGGGGAGGTCAAGGAAGTTATTTACCCCCTCCTTAGATTACTCACTTTTAAGCCGTTACAGATCTGATGAATGTTACAGATCTGATGTTAATATGAGCTATATATTTGAGTTTATGCTTTCAGTCTTCGTTAACATCTCTAAATATGATATCATTTCCTTGCATTTTTAACATAGAATGAAGATAATTATATTAAAATATATATATTAGGCTAAAAAATCAAATTTCATTATAAAAAAGCATTTCTTGGAAATAAAAATGAGCGATAAGGTTTTTAGATAAAATAAATTATGAGATTACCAAATCCAAGCTAATAAAACATTTGTTTTGTTTTGAAACAACACACAACTTCAACTTTTTCAACACAACTCTGCAGCTTGCTTTTCTTTAATTAGTTGAAGGAAATTTAATTTCTTGATCAGAAATTCAAATTTAGTATGCTAGTTATTATGTAGTTATTTAGCGAAGTTTTGAGAAATTGAAGCACCAAAAATAATAATAATAATAATAATAATAATAATAATAAATAAATAAATAAAATAATAATAATTAATTAACTTAATTTCTGCAGTGTCACTTTTTCTTATTTTACTAACTTCTATTGTAAGGTCATACAAACCACAAATGAAGCAATTATACTAAAAACTTATTGCTTTTCATTTTTTAAGAACAAAAATATTCAATTTATGACTAAAACCTATAATTTTTGCTTTTTGTAATTCTGAAACGTGTGAGTTAGTTCTGTAACATATTCGCTGTTTTTCAATGTTACCGCTCTGACTGTTACCGATCTGACAAACTGACAAAGTTTTTTTTTTATTTCCGAGTCGATCGCACTAAACCAAAATCAAACACGTGGTTTTTTCCCTTGTAATAAAGGACTATACTTATATATAAAATAATTTTTAAAATAATAAAAACTGCGCATTTTAGAGCGTGTTACCGATCTGATGACTCAAATGACACACATTTTATAAATCACTTTAAAAAATCTTATCTGCAATTTTAGATGCAGAAATGCAAATTTTTAATTATGATGCGATAAAACATCCCACCAGGTACTCAGTATCACGTGGTATAGGTGCAGGAAATGATTTTGGGAGCCTAGACATAGATAGGAAGTTATTGTTACCGCTCTGACGGCGGAACTAGGGACACGCTTATTTCGCATCGGCTAGAAAATCAGCAATTGATTAAAACAAAAATGAAGTAAAATATTAACAAAGGGGTATAAATAGAATCGTTTTTTGTGCAAGTGCGTTTTTTTGGGAAGTTAGAAAGTGCGCATGAACTGTTTGCATGCTAAGCTTTGCTACTTGGGTCACGTTACCGATCTGATTTTTGATGTATAAAAACAATATTTTCTGAAGAAAAAAAAAATTTCTGATGTTATTAGATGAAATGAAAGCAAAACTTATCTTCTTTCTGGGGAAAATTATTTTTTTAACTAGTTATTGAAATACTAGTGAAAATGCACTTGGGACTCAAATTGGCACTTTTCTAAATATTAGATCATATATAGATATAAGGGATTCAAAATTGTTCTACTTATTTTGCTATGTTCTTTTCAAACATTATAAAGAAAGAAGGAAGGAAAAATCATTTACCGCAATTGATTTTTATAGCTTTGATGGTAAGCGTTGGTAAAAGTTCCACTGTGTGCCATATAAGATTCTGTCGAAAACCTTTTTTTCTGTTTTTGACGATTGGTAGTGCGGTAAATTTGCCATCATAATAGTAAACTGCATATAAAAGATCTGACGCTTGCACGAAAATTCTTTCAATTTGCAAAATAGCGTTATTTTTTATGTTTTAAGCAATTTTTTTTTTTTTTGAAAATTTTGAGCATAAAATTGATGTCATAACATTCTAACCACGCACTGTAGCTCTGATAAATGGTACTAGAAAAAACAACTAACTGGTATTTCTTGTCTCAAATTAAATAATTTTCTTGATGTATGAAACATGCCCTTATTTACAAACGTTCTAGAAAATTATTAAATTATGTAATGCTTGAAAAATAAATCAGTACAACCATTATTCACTGTTTGATATTAGTACAACCTTTATTCACTGAGATAGGAAAAGCAGCGTTTTTTCATTTACACCACTTTACACTGACTATCAATAGCACAGACTGGAGGAGAATATAGCTGGACAGCGGCTTCAGTTGATTAAATCTAATATCTCTTCGAGTTTTATTCGTAATTCTTTCTTTTTTTTTTTTCGCTGGAATTATTTTTCAATGGAAATTATTTTAGTACTACAAGTTAGGAGAACTGAAATCCAGATAAAAAGTTACATTTCGTAGTTTTTGACTATTTTTTTCATTTCAAACTTTCTACATGTTAACTCTGGACTTCATTTTGAGCACCTTTGCAACTGGAACTATGCATCTAGGACAAACGGTTGCAAAGTTAAGTCTTCCAGGTTAATACATTACCCTGTTCACACTTACCTTTTACGTGATCCTGTACAGTTAGTTGCATATTAACATACGCTCCGCATTTAATAATGTTAAATGTATGACTCAGAAATACTGGGGAGACAGAGAAGATCGATGACCTAATTTTTAAAACCTGGTACTTGGAATGAATAAAATAGGTTCGTTAGTTTGAACAAAAACATTCTTTACCACTTGGTCACATAGATTTGCAATTAATATTTACACGACATTCAAAACAAAACTCAAAGCTAATTTCCAGAAAGAGTTTATTCAAAATTTTTCCACATGAAATGTAACAAATCACACCAGGGAAAAGTGTGACATTTTCATTCATCGCCTCTGTGCAAACGCACGAAAGAAATAACACAATTTTTAGCTTCCTCACCAGAAGAAAAAAAAGATGTTTATATCAAACTCGTAACTAAGCAGGGGAAAATATTCAATTATGCATTTTAAAAGAAAATAGCCGTCTGCCGAAGAATTAGATTTTCAAAATTTCTTGGCCGACTTGCACATAATTCTCTTCTCTAATTCTCTTCTACTGTCATAAAAAAAAAACAGCCGGATACATGTTAATCCCAGGGGGGCAGCGTTTTTTTTTCTGATTATTTTTGGGAGTAAACCACGTATACTGAATTGTGTAGAAAAATATATCATTTAAATATTCTTTTTAAAAGTAATTATTCTAGAGTTAACAAATGTTGCATGATACATCTAAGAAAAGAAAAGGGAAATAAGGATGGAAATAAGTTTGTGTCATGAAGTTTAATCACGGTTTGAAATTACTTTTTAGTCATTCTTTAGTCATGCTGTCTAAAGGTTAGTTTCTTGTTACCTTTTGGTGTATTTGAACTTTCAATAGCGTTGCGTTTTATAGATATCATATACAGACACAGTGGGCTTATTCTGGACACTTTTCAATTTTTTTAAAGGTTTCTACATTTAACTTTGTAAAAGAAAATCTAACAGGTATTTATTTCACTTAAATTAAAATTTATTATTTCTCTGATACGTATTTATTGATTTCATGTGAATATTGCATATATATATATATATTTTTTTTACTAGCTGACCCGGCCACGCGTTGCTGTGGCTAAGGTATGGGTTAAATTATAATGTTTCAATAGAAGCGAAAAACTTTATTACCGTTATAGAGATCAACTTTATATAAATATGAAATTGAGGTCAAAATATAAAAACAATCGAACAAAAATTTCCTAATTTTGCTAGAAACAAAAAATCAACAAAAAATGTAAAATTTTAGTACTGTATAACTTAAAAACCCGAAAAGGTACTATATTTACGAAACAGTTGAGTTTTGAATCGCAAACTATGAGGTGTATATTTATGTTACAAAGCAATGTGACTGTAAAAATAGTGTGTATAGAAATAATTTTAATCTTCGCACCTAAATAAAAGATCTTAAAAAGAAGTTTTACTGTTATTTGCGAATTTTACCTGTGTAGAATTGAAAATTATTGTGATTTAGTTAAAAATTTTATATACTGAGCGAACTACAGTACTACCTACTGTTATAAATGTGCAAATTGTCGTCCAAGAATACATTTGTATACACTAAGGAAAAAAAATAAAAAAATAAAAAATAAGCTATAATAGTAGTAATTTGAAAACTTATGAATGCAGAGAGGTACGTTTAGAAAATACAATTCTGAGCAAAATCACTCTAAATTTTAATATTACACAGGTAAAAGTTCACAAATTGCAGCAAAACCTTTTTTTATTAAAATACAATTGAAATACAAAATCACAAAAAAAAATGAATATTGTATAACTTAAAAACCCGAAAAGGTACGATATTTACGAAACAGTCGAATTTTGAATCGCAAACTATGAGGTGTATATTTATGCTACAAAGCAATGTGACGGTAAAAATTGTGTGTATAGAAATAATTTTAATCTTCGCACCATAAAACAGTACATTTTTCCTCCTAAGAATTTGTTTTTTGAATAGTAAATACCAAATGTTGAACGATAATTTGCAAATTTATTGCTGCAGATGGATACGCTTATCAAATACAATTCTGAACTAAATCACTAAAAATTTAAATACTACATAGGTAAAAGATCACATAATGCAGTGAGCCTTTCTTTGTCTAAATACACCTAACATAAAAATCACTAAACAATATGAATATTTTATAACTCAAAGCTCGAAAAAGGTATGATATTTTTCACTAAAATAATTTTCCTAAAAAAGTATTTGTACCTAAACATGAGTGAATTATATTTGTAAAACATACAAATGGTATATGTTAAGTATCTAAACTGCTTTAATAAATTGAATTAAGTGAAGGAAAAGTAAGCAAATAATAATATTCCGCACAGAAAAGTAAGCATATAATAATTCCGAAAACTTACAGCAGAGGATCCAGTTTAAAATTGTAAAATGCACGGTAATAAACTGTAAAATTAGCAATTTGACAGTTCATTACTCTAAAATTAGCAATTTTGCAGTTTAGTAGTGTAAAGTTAGCAATTTTAATTTTTTTTAGCGTAAAATCAGAAAATTTTACTGTTTATTATTAGAAAATTAGGTATATTAGACTGTAAAAACAACATTCATTTTTTACAGTGTGCGTCTTAAAAAAAAAGTTTGTGCATGTTTTCCAGTAGTTTCTCTTGCCAGACAAAGTGACTTGGAGGGAGAAATTTGGGAAACAGTGCCATGAAGTTTAATGAACATCACATCCCTCCTCTCAATTTTGGATGGTTTTCTTCCTTTCTAATTTTAACCAAAAAAAAATAAGTACAGTGATTACCGCTTTTATGAATCACGGATGCCCTGAACACTTTAGATTCAATAAAGCGGTGATTCAGTAAATCGACTATTTCAATATAGCTGTATAGTGTTCTGTTTTTGGTTCATTTATTTGGTTCATTTATTAACCACCGGTTTAATCACGGGCGTGCACTGTATTAATAAAGGCTCTGCTTGGTTTTTTAGCCTACTTTCCCGTTAAAAAATAAAAGAAAGAAGAAAAAAGCATTAGAAGTGGCTTAATGCATCTAAAAA
>JAXGGA010004456.1:0-88229 GCA_038373865.1 Uloborus plumipes | reverse complement strand
TCCCTAGTAATCCCTTAACTATCCCACCCCCATATTAAAAGTATATTTCGACTGCTTATGAATTTTTCTATACTTTTCTGTGATTTTCAAGGCGATATTTTCATTAAAAAAGTAGAATTGTAAATATGTCAAAGGGCTCTATCTTAATATTTTTATATCCAGTCCTTTTAATTTGAACTATAGTTTGCATCTAAGTTTCTACAATACTGAATACTTTTTCGTTCCTAAAGATATTTAAAACGCACACTTCAGAGGCCATTTATTAATTTTTATCCATCTGCCATCGATACCAGCAGCTGATGCTGACACAGGGAAAACATCGGCAAATTGGCCGTCTTTTAACCATCGACCAACAATCGGCATCAGCCAAAATTTGCCTTCTGTCGAGCCCTACCATTTTTATTGTCACATAAGTCTTTTTTTTCAATGTAATGGAAATTGAACAATCAGAATCAAGTTATGGGTGTAAGGATCTTATTTTCATGTTTCAAAAATGCTCTTCACTCTGTACAACAAAACCGTCAAAGATTTAAAAAAACAAAGGTTTGAAAATCTTCCAAAAAAAAAGTCTGGCTTCAAAATAGGAAGTTTGGCAGATTTGGAGATAAGATACATAAAAGAAGTTCATCATTACAAATGTACTACTTAAAATGCCCACCCATTTACTAAAAACAATGTAAACTTACCGTATAATAGCATGAGAAGATAAAACAAACTCGCCAGTTCCCTGCAAGCTCTGAAAGCGTTTACTTTTCATTTTGACATGGACATATCTATCACCACCAATATGGAATTTTGTGGGACCACAAGTTGCCATACCAGTCTCAAGTGCTATTAAAGATAAATATAAAACAAAAAATTATATATTTTGCCTATTAAAAGTAAAAGCACACATTTGAATAAGTGAAAAGAGCATTTGAATGTAATTTCTTTATTCATAATAAATGTCAACAATTTCAAATGTCTACTAGACCGTCCCCCCAAAATTTTTTTTTTCAAAAATCAATTTGAATACCCACTCAAGTTGTGCCAAATGACATTCTATAGGTGTGGTAAAAATTTTAGCTAAATATTCTAAGATTAACAGACCTCTCATAAGCACCCAAAATCAATTTTATGCTCTATTTTCGGTACAAAATATGCATGATGCAACAAATACTTAAAATTTTTTTTTTTATTGTTTATTCATTAATTTGTACATTTTAAGCATAATATAAGTTCAAAGCAGAATGTTTTCTACATTAAATTTTATCAGTTATTGTTAAGCCATTTTAGGTAAACGGAACACTGCCATTTTGTTCTCGACTTAATGTAGCTCTAACTTTAAAATTGTGTGTCAGCATTTTAGATGAAAACTAAAGCTTACATTATATTCATTTTTGATTTAGTTTTAATTTTATAAATTTTTCAGAGGTACCGTATATACTCGCGTTATAGTAAAAGCTATTCCTCATAAACATAACCCCCGGGGGCCCCTCGTACATATCTGTTGAAGACTTCACAATATGGGGCTCCCCGGGAAAGATTCCTCATAAACAGTACACCGCCTATTTCTTAAATCAAATTTTTAATTTAAACTTTATTGGCTGCTTTAACATTAACGTAAATATAAATAAATCAAGATGAGCTGGAATTTCTGAGCACTATAATCACTATATCGAATACTGAGTTTATTTCATACTTTTTAGTGCGAATGAGTGGACAGAAATAGTCTTTAAATTTAAAATGTTTTTTTTTTTTACATTTTATTTCAAAGTTTTTTCGTTTTAAAATTTATTTAGAACTGCGTGAAGACAAACGCCGTTAAGCATAATTCACCGAGAAAATAACAAACGCCGTTAAAAATGCTATTCACGAACACTTAATTTTTTATTTATGAGAATATTTCGTTTCCAATTTTGTTAATTTATCAACTTACTTTGAGTCAAACGCCATCAAGCGTGATATTCAATTTGAATAACTATCAATGCATTTTCTACAGCCCTTATTAGCCTTTAATAAGTCACTTAAGTAAATTTTTGAACTTGACTAATATGTTGATTGTTAGCTAATTTCATTTGTTTCATTTCTTCTTTTGCTTTAATATTGCAAGGTTCATCTCCAGCAATTTCAGTCGGATTTAAAGCTTCCAGTCGTAGTCCTGCCGAGGATTGTACTCGCCCTTTGGTAACGACTCGACTCAAAACCACGTAAGCCAAACCCCTTTGCAATTGAACCTTGGCAGTACGAATCTTTCTCGCTCCACTATAAAGCGGAAGTGCGTTAAAGTTCACGCAGCTGGATTTAACTCTGCAACCGGAAGCAAAACGTGAAAACCATGACAAAAGCAAGTACAGAAAAAGTCTTTAATAAAAATCGGATTATTTTACTTTTCAAGTATGATTTAAAAATTGAGTATAAAAGTGTTACAGTTAGTTTTCAAAGACTTTTTTTCCTCCTCAAGAGTGTTTAGTAAGATATTTCAGGTATAAAATCAATAAATACGAAACTCAATTTTCTTAAAATATTAAGTTTCAAAACAAAATTACATCTATCAAATATCTTTAGACGAGCAATTCTTGTATATAAATATTTCGGATCTCGAAAACGGCTCTAACGATTTTGATAAAATTTTGTAGTAAGATAAAGTTTTGGTTTTTGAGTTCATCTACATCGGTGTTTTTTCTGTAAAAACGCAAGTTTTCACAAAACCCCCCATTTTTTGTGCCTTCATTAAAAGTTTAACGAGCTTTCTTTCGCCATTTTCTTTATGATTACTCTTATTGTTACTGTTTCATAGCAACCACGTTTTATTATAACAATGGATTTCATATTTAATCACATCAGCGTAAATTTAAATTTTTATGGTATTTGGCAAATGAGTTTTGGCAACACGTTAGACTTTTATTGTTTTTGAAATTTATAAGAGATCTATCAAAAGAAAGTTAGAATTGGGTGCGGGCCGCGGTAGTCCGATCGGTAAGTCGTCGGACTCTTAACCAGAGGGTCCCGGTCCGATCATATAGAGGAAGCCCAGCCGATCAAAGATCCACCGTCTTCATTAATGGTGGCTGGGGGACGTTAAAAATGTTCATGGTCATAAAATCCTCTAAGTGAAACGATACCTCTGGGAGATGCTGGGCCAAGGGTTTGCTCGGCTTTTGGGCCTGGTTCAAAAATGAACAGAGCGCTCTTCAAGGCCCCATCCCGGTTAAACTACGAGTTGTGGTATGTACGGGGGGAACCTTGGAGTGTGAAGTCAAGTGAAAGTCAAAACAAACTGGAACCAAATGCGTACTGGAGAACATGGATTCTGCACCCATTCTCATCAACCCCTCCCGCGCTTTAGGCACCAAATGAAATGAAATTGGGTGTGATTTTACGGTGAGCATGGATTAAATAAGGTTGTGTTTTTTAAAACAAATTACGGATGTTTTAAAAGCATAATTGCAACCAAAGGCTTAAAAATGCTTTTCAAGTTTATCTAAATAAGTACTTCGCACTTTAGAAAAAAACACGAGTTTACAAACCTCTTTTTTTTTTAACCGAGCGGGCTCGGTCCCCTGGTACTAATGCAAAATAAAAGAAACAGATAGCAAAAACTGTAACCTCATAATCTAACCCTTACAAAAACCGCGATCGCAAAAATGAAACCCTTTTTGTGAAAAAGAATAACAATCTTGCTATTTTCAACATAAGAATGCTCACTGTATTTCATTTTCCTTCTTTTTAAAACGTTTATATGCAAAAATCGCGGTAAAACGTTCCCAGATCGGTCCCGATTTACAAAAATCGCGATCGCAAAAATAAACCCTTTTTGTGAAAAAAAAAACAATCGTGCTGTTTTGAACAAAAGAATGTTCAGTGCATTTCATTTTTATTCTTTTCAAAACATTATGTTCAAAAATCGCGGCAAAACGTTCCCGATCGTTTCAGAAAGTGCGGTCTCGACTTATACGCGGGTTTTCGATTTTTTCCCGATTTACCTTCAAAAAGTAGGGGGTCTGTTAGAAAATAGACCCTATTTTATTCTTGGAGCAATTTCCTAAAAAGCTAGAACGTTCAAAAACTATTTAAACCTACTTTTGAGCTTTCCTGCAAGGTCCCATTTTGTTTATCCGGCGTGCGATATATCCCCCATCATGTTCCAATTGTAAATTATGTGTGTATTTGACCGTCAACACCTACGAAGTGACATGACGTACGAGCTAAGTGTTGAGTAACTTTTTGGCTGAATTGAAATGAAAACAATACCGAAAATATTTCAACAGTTAAAGCTCAAGTGTTGAGTTGTTTTTTTCGGATTGGTATTTGTCAAAGTTAGCTATGCTAATGAGGTGTACGTCATGGTCACTACGTAGGGTTGACTGTAACCATAAATACGTGTTTCCATGCATTTCACCGGGCTTCTTATCATTTTTTACTGTCACTGCAGTTGCACACTGCAGACGGTTGATGCTGTGATTGCATCGGGGAGTTTGAAATGCTCCATATTTAATTTAGTTTTCCACTCAGAGGAAGTGGATAGGAATTTAATCATGTAAAAAGTTTTTTCGTTCACCCTGCCATAATGGGCAGGGGTGTTCCTGGAGTTCGACCCTGTCTTTTTAAAGTTTTGAAACCATCGTGCTTCGGTTGAAGCTTGGAGACGTTCATCCTTTTTTTCGTGAGGCTTAGGCCTACTACGACGTGATCCTGAGGCATACTTGCGCGGCCATGAGGCGGCCGGATCCTATGTCGTCTGACTGAGGCTCGGCCATGTGGCGTCCTGATGTTCTTCCGAAGGGTTCTTCAAGAACGGATGGAGCCTATTTTTCTTGGATGGATAGCTGGTGGTGTCCCTGCTGTGTTCACTTCGTCCACTAAAATCGTCGACAAGTGTTTGTGATTCTGCAGAAAAGAACCATTGTTTTGATGCCTTTTTTCTGTGAAGGATTTTCCCCGTGGTATGAATATTCCTGTTATTTTACCGGGACATTATCTTCTTCATCGCATCTTTTCCAAGGGTGGACTTATGTCTGTGAACTCTTTTTGGAACTGGAACGATTTTTTCTGGAATTTGATAATATAGTCAAAATTGTTTTGGGTGTGTCAAATTATTTAATATTTTATATTTACAGTTTTCATTTGTTTGAATAAATTGTTATTTATTTTTAAAATGAATTTCATGTATTCTTTTCTCCTGAGCAGAACCATTCCACATTTTTTGTTGGTCGGAGGTGGTGGCCCGGTCTTGGTTTTTTTTCCCGATTACGGGTCGTCGCCGTTCCAGCCCGCCAACAGGGTCGACTTATACGCGAGATCGACCTATACGCGAGTATATACGGTAAGTTTAATTTTAATGAATATTTTCTATAGTTAAATAACAGTACATTGACTTTGGAATAATTTTACAATAAGTGGTATGAGAACTCAAAAGTAGTTTTCACAATATCATATCCACATTGTAATATAGCTGAATTTTTTGTAAATTGAAAGAAAAATATGGATAAAATAACTCTTGAGAAACTACTAAACATGCTTACTATCTTTTAAATGTTGCTGTACAGAAGCCACATCATTTGGATGACAGAAGTCCAATAACTGGGAGCCAATCAATTCTTTTCTTAAATACTGACATAAGGGTAGAGCAACAGAACTGAAATAGAATGTACCAATGAAGAAAAATTTTGCAAAATACAAAACCAATCTACTCAAGACAGGGTGTCAATGATTTAAATCAATTGATTTAAATCAGTGATTTAAATCGCGATTTAAATCAATTGATTTTTTTAAAAAAATCATTGATTTAAATCACTTTTTAGTTTAATCCTTAAAAAATTCTCTTAGACAATCCCAATTTCATTATTTTTACCATTTTCTTTTAGAGCTTTGATTTTCATCTAATGAATGGAAAAGTAATCCTACTCATCCCCCCTCCACAGATGGTGGAATGTTGCAGTCTAAATAATATGTATGCACCAATGGTGCTATTTGTTGTCTAATATGTGAAATAAAGAAAATACATGCAGGTGCAGGGCAGGTGTTGCAAAGAGTGAATTGAGGGGGGAGGGACATATAGAATGGCTGTGATATACTTTCTGTGAAAAGAAAAAATAAAAACAACCAAACAAAAGATGAATTTTCTATGCCTTTCATTATCAAGGGGGTGGGGGGGGGGGGCAGTCTTTATTAGTGGCTGAAATGGAACATATTCCAGTTTTACAAAACAAAATAAAGAGGGGGGGGGGGGCTGAATGAAGTGAGGATTGGGTTGAGCTTCCTGCCCCATTTGATTTTTATCCTAGCTAGTAGACATAAGGTCCAAGGAACATAAGGTCCAACAGACGAACAGATTATTTTCAGATTCGTTCCTAACACTTTTTTCTGGGTTTCTTACTGGTGAAGCTTTACTTGAAAGGTGTTTTGTATTTTTAAAAACTTAAAGGTAAGTTGTTCATAAATAAAAATTAATTAATAGCTGAAATTTCTAATTTTTTTTAAAAAAAATCAAAAAAATCGATTTAAATCAATAAAATCTGATTTAAAAAAAAAAAATCCGATTTTTTTGATTTTTTTAAAAAAATCATTGATTTTTTTACACCCTGACTCAAGAAATCAGAATAAAAATAAAAGCAAATTTAATTCATAATTACTAACTACTTAATATTATGGATCAAGGTGTCTTAACAAATCAGGACTTCAGTTTAGTCAACGGTGCAGCATATGGGTGCAAGTTAGGTCATTTTCCAAGACTGAAAATATTTGAGAACCCATGCATACCAAAGAAATAACCAAAAAAAATACATATATTGCTCATGAAAATGTCTAAACTGCCGGGGGGGGGGGGGGCTTAATTTTACTTTTAGTAGCAAGATCATAGTTTTAAATATAGTAATCGAGAGGGGGGGAGGAGATTTGTCGAGACTTAAGTTCAAAAAACCTATTTTTAGTCTATGTTTAATGACATTAGGATAAGGTGAGGCAATTTTTGACGACATTAGAGGAGGAGGCACAGAAAAAGAAATCATAAAAACGAAATTGTAGGTCATATTTGATGATATAAAGGGAAAGGAATGGATGGGGTCGAAGAGAATCAACACCGACAAAGGAATTATGCCATTGCAGTTCGTTTATTCAGAAAGAGAAAGAAAGTCATTGATACAAATAGTTTTGGATTGGAATAATGATTAAAATGTACTTTTAAGAAATCTGATTTTATATTCCCTTCAGTTTTGTTTTCTTTGGAAGTAAATATCGAAGGAATGAGATCGATTTTTTCTGTCCCATGGTCTGTCTTGGCGAATTTGTCAAGACGGAAATCCGTGCTGAGACGGAAGGTCTTGCATCCATGGTGCAGCATAGCTAGTAACAAAGCTAATAGGATGCTTGGGTTTATTAATAGATCTATTACAAACAAATATACTGCTTCTATATAGAAGTTTGGTAAGAACTCATTTGGAGTATGCCGTTCAGTTTTGGTCTCCTTATCGGAAGAAAGATATTAATTTATTGGAAAGGGTACAAAGAAGGGATACAAGGTTAAGGAAAATAGTCTCTTGTTTATTCTTGTTTTGGTATGCAAAACTAAGAAGATAGCATCTTTTTGCATGGTATAAATTTCACTAAACAATCTAAAAATTTTCAGCAAATCAGCTATGAAGTGACTAAAACATTGTATTTCAAAATGGCCACAGGCAGAGCAAAAAAATTTCCCTATCCAACTAAAAATTTCCCTGAATTTTGTTTCGGCCAGGTTGTCATCCTCTTCCAGTTATATTTCTCGACCTTGAATTACATAGCATTTTACACCACACACACATGTCAGACTTTACGTAAGGATTGTCTTTTTAAAATAGAGAACAATAATTATAATTATTAAAATTAATTTATAATGATTAGTTAAGTTCATTTAATAAGACCGAAAAGAAATCACCAATGAAAGGAATGTTTTTCTATTTAAATTAGGAAATTCCGAGGGGTGGTGTGCCTATGCATCTTAAATTGATCTTATAATAAACAATATTCTTAAAAAGTAACAAATTTTTATCATAATTTGCAGTTTTTCTTCATATTGAGGGTGCAAGATAGGTCATGATTTTTATACCTAAAATATTTAAGCTGCAACCCCCCCCCCCCCCCATTCCGACATGCATGCTCAAGAAGAACCTCATGAATAACAAGAAGTTCTGTCAAGAACTAAACAAGCCTACTTTCCTGTATATCGACATCAGTATGCTAGCATCTGATCAATATTCTTTTAGTTATCTGAGACTGCAAATTGTGTCAAACATACATTTTTAGCACATAATGCTGATTTCTAAAAACCAAATATGCGGATCTCACCTGATGAATAAAGCATGTAAAAAGTAAACAAAAAAAATAAATAAAGTTGTTGCAGCTTTTATAACTCTTCAGTAGAAAAATTAATAACTTGTTTTGAAAAATAGAATTGAAAATAAGAAATAGATCAAAACACATTTTATCAAACCAAAAACAAAACTTGCTCCTAAAAATGTTTTGAATTTCATTTTTAATTCCTTGCCAATAATTAAAAATAAATAATTGATTAAATAAATAGTAAAATGCTCTCTTCAATGAGTAATTTTTGTTGGACAAGAAAATCAACTTAAATAAAAATAATAATAAAATAATAATAATAATAATAATAATAATCTATATCTATAAAAATGAGTGTATGTATACTTGTTCTCTATACAAATCCACAGTTTGCGTCAGATTTTCATCAAACTTGACACAGAGGTTCATTGATGCCCTAGAATTCTCATAGGCGGGGTCTTGAAATTTTAAAAAATCTAAAAAGCTCAAATTCAAGTTTTTTGTCAAAAAATGACCCTTTTTATAGGAATCTAGCCTAATATTAAGCCTATTTTTTTAATCGACATGAGCCTTTAGGTTACAAATAGATAAAATTTATGGTATTTAAATATTAGCATTTTCCAACAAAGATTAAAATTAAAACAATGAATTTTCATTTCAAGGCTCACCTATTTCATTTTAGCATGAAATAAGTCAAAAACAATTAAACAGTGCTTTTTTTTCTTCTTTTCAACTGATAGAGATAAACCTTTAAAGCGAGAAAGTAATTTATTTCTGATTTATCAACCTTTCTACCTCGAGGCTCGGAAACAACGATTAAGAAAAACATAAATTTTTGAATTGTAAGTATATTTAGCTACCACTCTGCAAAAATGCCTCCGAAGAAACGGAAAGCAATAGGACAAGTTCATCCTAAGGCAAAAAAAAAAAGGCTGAAAAACGTGAAAATGAGAGTCCTGAGGAGAGAAATCGAAGACTAGCGACAGTGCACATTAGAGATATGACGGCTAGAGCATCAGAAAGCAATGAGCAGCGTGAGTATCGTCTAAGAGATCTAAGAGATAGAGCAACTAGATCAAGACAATCGGAGACAGTGAGTCAGCGTCAGTTTCGTCTAAAAGAACAAGAGATAACTACTACATCAAGACTAAATTTATTTATTCTTGCGCCTGAAGGTGAAACTAAAAACGTTGTTTATGAGCAAGTTTTGCGTTAAATTTTTATTAAAATTTTAGCTAAAATAAGAAGCTAAAGTTTTATATTAATACGCACCCGGGCAACACCGGGTATAAAGCTAGTAATAATAATAATAAATAAATAAATAATAATAATAAATAAAACAATTGAATAAACAAAGAAAAATAGTCTGCATGGTTATTTCATTTAAGAGGAGTCAGTCATTGTTTTCCCAGCCTACATTTCTACAATGTTTGCCGAGTCAGAGTTAAAGTCGAGGATTCAGAGTAGGGGTTGAAAAGTCGAAGCCATCAGTCGCAGTCGACAGGCAGAGTCAGAGGCATAAAAATTCTAACAGTAGGACTGTCTTTTTTTGCCGTGCCTGCATTTCTACCATAGTAGCAAAGTTGGAGTCGGTTTTAAAAAATTAAGATTTGTCAGTCGAAGTTGAAAGTTCTAAAATTATAATGGTAGGAGTGGGTCATTTTTTTCCAAACCTGCATTTTTGCCATGTTTGCGCAGTCGGAGTCAAGGAATCGGAATCAGAGTCCTCACAGTAGCTTATTCAGAAAAGTATTTACATTATTTATCAAAACAATTTTCAGACATGTGACCCGAATAGGATGAAAAATACTGAAATTTTATGGCTGTGTGAACTAGTATATTATACAATAACTGCAAGTTCACCCATAGGTCTTGCCGTCTATGTGGCTCAAAACCTTAATTGGATGCATGAAATTAACTGATAAATGTTGAATTTTGCTTGCAATTCCCCATCTACTTTTTGTTTTCAGTATTTAGCTGTCTCGAAAAATACCCCCCCCCCCCAGGGGGGGTATTTTTCGAGAATTCAGTATGTTTACTGAATTACTGAATTTCTGAATTCAGTATGTTTACTGAATTCAGTATAACATACTGAAAAATCACATGCCTGCATTTTCTAACAAAGTTAGTTTGAAGGAAATCCACCTTTTAAGTTCAGGATTTACATTAAACTTAAATTTCTCCGTAGTTTTTTTCTGAACGGTTTAACACTGAAAGAAAATGGTTCAAATCAAAGAGCGAAATATAGGAATGAGGTGTCCTCGCCGAGATGTTTCAAAAAAAAAAAAAAAAAAGCAATTTGTGACTGTTCACTTAAAAGTTATTAGGTGGGGAAAGGTCGTTTGAACAGTTCAATGTTAAACGAAAAAGTGTTCAAATTAAAAATGTAAATACGGTAATGAAGTATCCTTGCCGAGATTTTTCGAACAAAAAAAGTTTAAATTGGACTGTTCACTCAAAAGTTATTAGGGTGTGACAGCTTCTTGAACGGCTCAATGTTGTTTTTAAAAAAATTTTTTAACATTTCGCCTCAAAGGACTCAACTGTTTTGTTAAGACAAAGAATAGAGTGTGACATTGGCAAAAAAATATTTCAATATGTTGTTAGCAGAAGAAGTTATGACTGTTTGAATATCGGTAAAATATGACATTTTTCATATTTCGGCCTTACACAACTAAAAGCACGTTGAACTTTCCTCGGTTATTTATACATTATTTTAAAGTGCTTACACTGGTTTTTCAAACGACACTACTTTTGCCGCGCTAACTGAAATATACAAGCTGTTTTTGGACCTAAAAAAAGCTAAAAAACGTCAAAAATGCCTTGTTTTGAGGGCCTTCACTGACCTTACGGCAACAACTTTCCACCTCAGATTCTTGCTCTTAATGAAAAGAATGGGGTCTAAGAACTTACAGTGACGATTGGATTGCAATCCTACAATTTGCTAAATCAGCAGGAGAAGGAAGCCCTGTTTCAAATATTTTGAAACGAAATAATGACTAAAATACTTTTATAAATCCAATTTTATGTTTTGTTTATTTTGCTTTTCTTTGGAAGTAAAAAATCACTCTTATGTACATTTCACGAATCTTTTTGAATGCACTAGGTGTGCATGCCTGCCAACCTCTTGAGGTTAAAAAAAAATTCTGATAAAAAAAGATTTCTGATAAAAAATCAGAAATTTTTCTAGAACAACTAGAAGATTTAATTAAAATAAGAGAAGTTTTTAAAAAAGTTACTTGAATTAAAACACAAAATGTGCCATTAAAATCTTGAGCCAACAAATAAAAAACATTAATTGCTCCACTTTTACTTGATATAATTCACTAATAAAGGATAAGTAATTTTAAATACAGTTAACTTTTGTTGGAATATTCTGTTAAAGCAAGGCTTCGCTAGATAGCGTTTTATACAGGGTGCTTCATTTGCTCAAAATCCTTGGGGTAAAAATAGTGGTCATTGTCCAGCGACATCTATCGAATTTTGTGGTAACTAACATTATATACAAATCAGATAAATAAAAGACAAAATTAAAAGTTAATTTGTTGGCGACAATTTTACAATATGGCATTCAATTCTATTTTAGTATATTTTGATGTCATTGAAAAGCTTGTTTTATTTGTTGGTATATTCTGCATCTTAGCGGCTTATTTTAATTAGTTAGCGAATTACTTTTTATTTTAATTGATTCTAATTATTAATTAACTATGAAACAACACTGGCACTGCAGAGCGATAAATGGCGAATCTATTCGCTAAGCGAGCCACTACTACCAACGGCCTAATAAGGCCTTCCACATCAATTCACTCTGTATTCCACTTCAGTTAACTATATCAATATTTTTTAACCCTTGAAGATAGGATAAACATCGCTTTCTACAGCAGACACAATATGCTAATAAATGTAAACACACATTTGGGTGGTCCTTGTTCAGCGCTCTCTAGCTGGCAAATCTTCACCATTGATGTTTTTAGTAATGATACAGACTCTATGAAACGCTATCTAGTGAAGCCTTGGTTAAAGCATACGAAGCCATAAAGAAGCGATTTTTCAACGTAAACAAGACAAGTCCATTTTTAATGTAAACAAGACGATTTATAACGATAAACACTTCCAGCTGTAAAATGAATTAAATTATAGCACACAGAGAAGCTGAACAAAAGCAGCAGCAAATTAAAAGCAAACAGAGCAAAAAAAAAAAAAAAAAAAAAAAAGTAATCTGGCTTAACCCCTTAACGCTCGCATAATTTTGAAGAAAATGGTCATAAAAGTGCCTACTTTTTTATTCAAGAAAATTATATAAAACTCTAAAATATAACTCTAATATTTTTCTCTAAAAACGTTGCTAATAGACTAGGGCAGCCATCTGGTGTACATATTGAGAAATAAAACATGATTCCGGGCATAAGAAATAGATATTTATTATTTTTCGCGCATTATTTTTGAACACTTCAGCCGGAAATATCACGCGCGCGAGAAATAGAGGATGAAACTTCATCCCGTCATTTTCACAGGAGCGAGAAGGAAGGGGTTAATACACTCCTAACATCAGCATTTTGACACATGCGCACTAGGGTGGGCCGAAAATGACTTTTTTTTTTTTCAATGATGAGATATGTGGAAAAGGTGCCATTGGGGGCACAAAGCACTCACAAAAAATTTGAAATTTTTTGTACAATTTATTGATCTGCAGCAATCGACTATAAATTTCTGAAAAATGCTATTTTTTGATGTTTTTCGTAAAATTTGTCAAAATTTTTTAAAGAATATTTTCAGTGATGGGTGTCACTAAAAAGGTACTATTAGGGGCACTAAGTTCACATAAAAAAATTTGAATTATTTTGCTCCATTTCTTGATCAGTCATAACGCTTGGGAGTTTCAGAAAAATTGCTAAAATTAGATATTACAGCAAAATTTGTGAAATTTTTTAAAAAAATTATTTTCGGTAATGGGGAGAGCAAAAAAGGCTCACTATTACATTGAATTAACATTTAAATTGAATTGTAAATGATACTTATTTAATGGCACAAATACGGAGAAAATTCGGAAAAAATGTTTTTTTTTCTTTACTGATCCAATTTATTTATTAATTTTTAAGCTTTATAAAAATTCCGTCCAAGTGTTGAGAGACTATTAAGGAGTCTGAAATGAGAGGTAGTTTATTAAATAATCTGCATTTTTATTTTTAAAATTCGTTGGAGTTACAAATTAGTTATTTATGACGATTGAATAAAAAAAAATGTGTTAACTGAAAGTGCTTCACAGTTCTCAGTTTATTACGCATCTATATATCTTGCAAAATAATCCAGAACTCAATGCGAGGAGGTGGCTGCACGAGTTCCACCAGCCCACTTCTCTTTCTTCTTTGAAAGGCGGCATTGTTTAATCCTTTTCTATGTCAATATTCTGATTTCTTTGTTTTCGTCTGTCGCCATTGCTAATAGTATATTCTCAGGATGGCTATAGTATTGCATTTCTTTGAACCACCGAATGCACTAGCTTTGAGTCGTCAGAGAGGAAGTTTGAGAGTAAAACTATTTTCCACAAATGTCTCGGTCCATCTGCGAACCCTGGTAGCTTCCTCACTGAGAACCATATTCTGCCCATAAACTCGTACTACGTCATTCTACTCTTAAGCTTCCTCCCTGATGACTTAAAGACGATAGTGCATTGAAATCAGAATATTGGCATGGAAAACGATTAAACAATGCCGCTTTTCAAAGAAGAAAGAGATTAGGAGTCTGAGACAGTTTAAGGTTCTAAAACCGAACTTTATGGCTATTGAGTACTACGACTGCATCGACTGGCTCTCAACAGATCTCGGTGAGCCTCCAATGAGAAAGAATCTTTCATTTGATGAGATTGAGAGAAACATAGAATCAGGCTTGGTTTTAGATGAAGCTTCAGTCTGCTTTCCAAGTTACACGCAAGCTGTAAATAGTGACAGAAGCGGCAATGCACGTATGTGGCCATACGGACAGAGATACCTTTGTCAGAGCAAAGATACAATCCAGGATAAAAATGTCAACGTTTAATTCGAAGAAGGACTTTGTTGCACGAAGAATGCAAAACAATGTGAATATAATATTTTTTAGGTGGAGGGCTGGTGGACCTTGTGCAGCCACCTCCTCGCAGTGAGTTCTGGATTATTTTGCAAGATATTTGGATGCGCAATAAGCCGAGAACTGTGAAGCACTTTCAGTTAACACACTTTTTTTAAATTCAATAGTAATAAATAACTAATTTGTAACTCAACGAATTTTCAAAATAAAAATGCAGATTATTAGATAAACTCAAGGGTCATTGCACTTTTAAACGGTCAAAAAGTAGGAAAAGTAGGACATTTTCACAAAAAAGTAGGACACTTTTACAAAAAGTAGGAAAAAGTAGGACAAGTATTTTAATAAAAAAATGTGAACACTTAAAAAAAAAAAAAATTCAAAACACATCATCAAAATAGAATTGATGTTTACATACTTTTACCTTGCCAGCACATGTCATACATGCAAAATAATTAGAAACAATATCGGACTGTAGAAAAAATTACAACGTTAAGAAGGCACAAATAAGCAGGGATACTGCAGACACGTGTTTCAGCGTTACAAGGAATGCCTTTTTCAATGCAAAAAAATTGTGAGCTTATGGATACACAGACATCCGACAAAAGCAACGGAAACAGAAGCGAACAGCTTAAAAAGCAAACATAGCGGATTACCTGAACACCAATATATTTTTTTTAAAGCCAAAAAAAGATCCAATGGAAAAAAAAAGATTGAACCGAAGCTTTCTACCAGGTACGAAATGGAAAGAAAGAATTCGATTGACGACACGATAAGCCAAAAGGTTAACATAATAAAAAACACCAAGCTAAACTGTTAACCACAAGAACAAAAAAAGAGCAGAATGAAAGAAAGCGAATCGGTAAATGAAAAAAACAAAAAAGAAAACTAAAGACAAGTAGAAAATAGGAAAAATGCCAGCAAAATCAGATAGTCTGAGATCCCACTGCAGTTTATCTACACTCATAGTGTACACTCATGACGTATATGTCAAATTAAAGCTGATTTTTTTCTGAACGTGATGCACTATGTCCGCCTATGTAAAAGTGCCCGAAACCTATAGGCAGCCTGGCCTAAACAGGTCACATGAATGTAGTATTTCTACACTCATAGCGTATACTCATGACTCATATACAGGGTATCTGCTCAACCTGGACTTTCCATGACTTTTGCAAACCATTTTCCATGACTAAAAAAAAAAAAAAAAAAAAAAAAAAAAAAAAAAAAAAAAACTCTGCTTTGTTTTTGGAAAATTATGCACTTAATATTCTATCTTGAAAAGCACATGCCAAACATGGCGACTGCGTTTCACAGCAACAGAAGTCCGTTCGCTTTTGAGGTCAAAAAACGATCTTTTCCTACCGACACCCTCCTCCCCACCGTGCTTGTCCTCAAACGTACTTTCATGTAGCAATGAATTGTCTGTCCATAAATTTTACTGTAAGTTTAGATCCTGATATGAGTGAGGCGAAATCTGACTTCAAAACGGAACTCGTTGTGTTCCTGCCACCCCCCCTACCTACACGATTCTTTAAAATTCAACATCGTTTTTTAATTTGTTTTTCTTTTGCATAAAACTCCTCGAAAGAAATATTCAAACAAGTTTTAAAAGAAAAAGGAATCAAATGAAGCGGGTAGGGGGGGGGGGAGGAGACCAAATGTAAAAGGCAAATCTGCCTATGCCGGGGAAAAAACCATCAAAAAAACCATCGAGTCTATCTTTTTGTCGTTCAAGGTCATATTTTATCAGATGACGGAGTCCGCGCACATGCGCAGTTACACAAAATTCGCCGCTCACGGTTTTAACGTTGAGAATTCATCTGATTGGTCAACACAATGCAAATTGTTGGAAATTGTAATTGACAAATTAGATTGCACCCAATAACGAAGTAGAATGACGGCGGAAGTGTTTTCGTTCTTCCGAGATCGCGGAAAAATTTCAATCGGTCCGGAGCGCTAAAATCCATGATAAACAGTCAGTTTCCATGACTTTTGGACATTTTTCGCTGAAATCCATGACTTTCCATGACCAATTTTGATCATATTTGAAATCCATGACTTTCCATATGCGCGGACACCCTGCATATATCAAATTGAAGCTAATTTTATTCAAAACGTGGTGCACTAAGGCTGCCTATGTAAAAGTGGCCGCAGCCTCTAGGCAGCCTGGCCTGAAGTTTAGGGTCCAAAATTTCAAAGGGTTATAAAAGACGGAAAAATTTGTCGATTCTTTTGCTTTTTTTTTACTAAAATTAATCTTAATGTGAGTACTTTTTCGAAAAAAAATTATGAACTTAAATTTCAAAAATTGCCGACAGGGGGGGCTTTAGACTTTGTAGCTAAAAACAACTATTTTTTACCGTTTGTTTTCGTATTTTCGTAATTGATTCAAAGAGTTTAAACTCTAACTTAAATTTTGAGCCCAAAATATCAACTAATTTCCGGTTTTTAGCAATACTCGGACCAAACGTCAAAAATTGTGTTTTTCTGCTTTTCAACTAGTATTTTCATGTAAAAAAAATATTAAAATCACCTGATAATGTTAAAATAAAATCAGATGAACCCTTTCGTAACTGAAAAAAAGAAAAAAAAATTCCAATATTTTTTTTACCCTAAAATTTTGTATTTTATAACTCAGAAAGTGTGCATTTAATTTTATTTTCACATTATTAGTATCGTCAGATGAATTTAATAATCTTTTTTACATGAAAGGACAAGTTAAAAAGTGGAAAAACGCATTTTTTAACGTTTGGTCCAATTATTGCTAAAAACTGGAAATTAGTTCATATTTTGGGCTCAAAATTTAAGTTACAGTTTAAACTTTTTGAATCAATTACGAAAATACGAAAAAAACGGTAAAAAGTAGTTGTTTTTAGCTACAAAGTCTAAAGCTCCTTCTATCGGCATTTTTTGAAATTTAAGTTCATCAATTATTTTTCTAAAAAGTACTCACATTAAGAATAATTTTAGTAAGAAAAGCAAAAGAATCTACCCATTTTTCCGTCTTTTATAACCATTTAAAATTTTGGACCCTAAACTTCAGGTCAGGCTGCCTAGAGGTTGTGGCCACTTTTACATAGGCAGTCTTCATGCATCACGTTCAGAAAAAAAAAAATTAGCTTTAATTTTATATATGAGTCATAGTGTACGCTATGAGAGTAGAAATACTACATTTATGTGACCTGTTTAGGCCAGGCTGCCTATAGGTTTTGGGCACTTTTACATGGGCGGACATAGTGCATCACGTTCAGAAAAATATCAGCTTTAATTTGACATATACGTGATGAGTGTACGCTATGAGTGTAGATAAACTGCGATGGGATCTTAGACTAAGAGGAATAAATTAGAAAGGGAAAAGGCAAAATAATACAAAAGGACGCCAAACAGCAGAAAAATAAGGAATAGCATTGAGATCGTTAACTAAGTCAGAACTGTTTTTCAAAATATGGAAGTACAGTCGACGCTCGTTATAAGGACCACACGTTATAAAGACCATCCTAATATAACAACCGGTGAGAAAACCGCCAACTGTATCCCAATATACTCTATGTTCTACCTCTTATAGCGACCACTCGTTATAAAGACCGTTTTATGTAGGACGGAGACGGTCGTTATATCGAGCGTCGACTGTATTCCCAAAAATCAAGATCTGATGGATTGGGGCATTTTTGGAAAATTTGAAAAGAATTAAAATCGAAAGAATGATTCTTTTCCCAACAATGTTGCGCAATACTGGACTTATTCAATTGTTGCTTTTTCACATAATTCTGATGTTCCTTTAAGCGGAATTTCAAAGCACATCGCGTTTGTCCGATATAAGAGAGCTTGCAATTGCAATTAATTTTATAAACACCACAACTGTTAAGAGGATGGATGGAATCTTTAAGAGAAGGGAAACATAGTTTATTCGTAGGGGAGAATACCACCTGGAAATTGAAACGTTTTAGAATCTTAGCAACCTGATAACTCACAGAGGGAAAGAATGGCAAAATAACCAAATTCTTTCTAATGAAAGTTCTCTTAGCAACAGTTGCTTCGGATTTGTTAGAAAGTTTTTTTAAAAATGGAATCAATCAAAGTATGAGGATGGTTTCTATCAAGAGCCACAGCTTTAAGATAGTTGAGTTCTGCTTTAAGAAGTTCCGGTGAAGAACAAAGATTAATAGCACGCTGAACAAAAGAATTAAATGCAGCATATTTTTGACTAGGAGGGTGAGATGAAAGTCGATGAGGAGGTAACGAGACAGCAAAAGGTTAGCGATAAACGGTAGTTTCAAAGCCAAATTCTGTACGAGAAACTAGAACATCAAGAAAGGGAATGCAATTACCCTGTTCTTTCTCACAAGAGAATTGAATATGAGGATCTATAGCGTTTAAAACGGATAAAACATCGTCATTATGGAACTGATTATAGCTCATTAGAACAAAACAGTCGTCAACATATCTAATGTAAAATTGAAACTGTAATTTTTGGAACTACTCAACCTCAAAATAATGCATGTAAATATCACTTCGAATGGGGCTTAGTGGGTTACTCATAGCCAAACCATCTAACATAGTGTAAAATTGTCCATTAAAAGCAAAAGAACATTGTTTAAGACATGTACGGGTAAGTAAAATCAATTCCTCAATTTCTTTAGAGGCAAAATGAAATTCTGAAAGTCTCCTTTGAAGGCATAATAATGCACCCTCGATGTACTGTTTTCTTTGAAGGAAGAACAGGATAACTGAGATTTATGATTTGAAGATGTTGACTTGTTTGATACTGATCCAAATGTTTCAAAAGTCATTTGACTTCCCTCCACAATATCTTTGACCAAAAGAACATGAATCTTCGGTTTTGAATGATTTAACAGCTGGCTAAGTCCACGATTGTCACAGTGGAGTTTTGTTGCAAAACCTACAATAAGCTTCAGAATTAGACTTGGGATTCTTTTCGCACCATTCTTTCAGAAGGTGCCCATTACAGTCTTTTCCAAATTTTCCAATTTTCATGTGATGCAAACTTCTTGAAATCACATAAATTTCGACTTTTGAAGGAAATGCAAGCTAAATTTTAAAGGAAAATCAAGCTAAAAAGTAGGAAAAGTAGGAATTTTTTGCTAAAAAATAGGAAAGTAGGAACTTTAGCTAAAAAGTAGGACAATTCCTACTTTAGTAGGAAAAAGTAGGAAAAGTAGGACGAAAATGAACCCTGTAAACTACTTCTCATTTCAGACTCCTAAGTTGTCTCTCAACACTTGGACGGAATTTATATAAAGCTTAAAAATTAATAAATAAATTGGATCAGGAAAAAAAAAAAAACAATTTTTCTGAATTTTCCCCATATTTGTGACAAAATAAATAAATACCATTTACAATTCAATTTTAATGTTAATTTAATGATAATAGTGAGCCTTTTTTGCTCTCCCCATTTACGAAAAACATCAAAAATTAGCATTTTTCCGAAACTTCAAGGCGATTGCGGCAAATCAAGAAATTGTGCAGAAAATTTCAAATTTTTTGTGTTTTTCTGCACATCTCATCACAGGAAAAAAAAAAAAAAAAACACACATTTTCTGCCCACCCTAATGCGCACACGTATTCAGTAGCAAGACGCTGTCATGCTTTGGAAGGAAGGGAAGTGGGGAAGGAAGGCATTCTCTTTCTCTGCTCTCACAGCATAACAAGAGTAGTCAAAGAAGTATTGTGCAATCAATAACGCACTGTTCTGGGTACGTTTATTCTGGATTTTTTAGTTATTTTTTCTTTTCTTGCTAAAAAAAAGGGCAAATAAAAACAGGATGGAAAAACACAATATTTCATCTGGCAGGTATGGGTGTGGTCATGACGTCTAGATTTAAATTCTTTTTTATAACACTGGATTGAAGGTCTTGCACCCAACCATGAGAGATTGTACTGCAGCAGTTTAAATATTATAACCAAATTACTTAACTTATAAAAGCAAAAGAAAATTAAATAGGAAATTGGAAGACAGTCAGAAATAAAACAAAGCTCCAGCAAAAAACAGTAGATTTAGCAGGTAAAAACCATTTTTAAAAAGAATGATAAACCAGAGCTTCATGGCACATGTCATACTTAGTGCACATGAAAGTAATTTCCAGTATGCTTTTTTTTTTAAGAGTGTTGGTAGAGGGTACGGAGAAACTGAAATGAATTTTTGTTAATTTCCTGGTTACCAAATGGCTAGATTACCACATGAATACTGCAATTAGAAAAGCCAAAACAAAATTGAAGTACATTTTATTTACAATAATCATACTCATTAAATTAAAAAAATATTAACACCTTTTAATTACGAAATTACCTTGTTTCTACATCAACAATCTTCCCTTCTCGATCAGTCTTTGTAGTAAAATGTTCAACTTTAGTAGCTCTTTTTTCTTCAGTAGCAGCCCTTCGAGCAATACAAGTCATCCTATTTCTCACCTCTAAAATAATTAAAAGACTAAAGATGAATTTCATGTAACCATTCAAAAGAAATGTTTGAAAAAAAAATATATATATAAATATATATATAAATTTTATATACGTATATATACAGTGGAACTTCGGTAACTCGACAACCTCAGTAAGTCAACATTTACTTTCCCAATATATCAGGCCCGTCATTTAGGGGGGGGGGGGGGGGGGCAGGGGCGTCAATTGCCCCTCCCCCTGACTTTGAGAAATCAATGTATTTACATACAAGTGGGCGTGGTTTTTTATGTTTTTGATGCAATTGCATTGTGTTTGGACCCTTTGACCCCCCCCCCCTCTGGAAAAACTTGAAATGACGTCCCTGCAATATATATATAGTAGTCCGGGATCTGACAGCACTTCTGTAGGAATGTTTGAGTAGGGGGAATTTTTTTTCAAAAATGTTTAGCAGGTGCCCTAGGAAGTATTTTGAACTCGGGTGGACATCCACCACCTGGTGCATTTTTTTGCTATGACGTCATCAAATATGGCGGCCATTTCGGCTCTCATAAATGCTAAAAATTGACCAGCACTTCTGCAGAAAATTTAAAAATTGAGAATTTCTTTTCAAAAATGTTTAGTAGGTGTCCTAGAAAGAATTTTAGACTCCGGTGGACACCCGCCTAATTTTAAATTTTCCGGTTATGACGTCATCAAAGATGGCCGCCGCTCGATCCTATAAACACTCATATCTATGTTAATACTTGACCAATTTGCATGAAAATTGCAACTTTTTTCCTTCTTTGTCTGATGCTTATTTGTCTTTAAGCTGCAGTTAGAAATTTACTCGAAAAGTAAAATTGAAAATCGATTTATTTATTTATTTTTATTTTCAACTACCATGACTTAACCATAAAAAATGTATTAACCCTTTTATTTGTGCGAGAAACTGCTAACTTTCCTCTGCTTGGATGCCAAAAGATACAACTGTATTACAAATAAGTAAAACGTCCTGCTGTCCAAGCGATAGCAACAAAAATTTAAATTTATTTAAATAGATAAGAATGAGACAAAATACGAAAATTCTGACATGTTGTAGCTGCTAAGGAGAATTACTTGATCTCTTTTTCACAGTTCCGATTTTGTTGTTGATTATGATTTTTCTTCTCTAAAAAAACATTCAAAGAACCGCCTTTATTATCCTGTAGTGCTAAAGGTACAATGTGCAAAAATATTGTCTCAATCAATGGTGCGTGGCACTCATTGTACTAGAAGGTGGTAAATTCTCAAAGTCAATATTCTTTACGTGAGCATACAGCTATAATTCTTAGTTTATCTGAAAATTTACAGAATGACCCGTTTCGTATTACCTGCGCTACGTATTCTTTTGCTGATTCACGAATTTGTTCCACGTATTCCAGTCGGATGATATACCAAATTTCTCCAAATATTTTGTAAGAACGTAATGAAGAGCTGCTTTTTTAGTGTAAAATGTACTCCAGTAATTTGATCCAGATAGTGCGTGGATGGTTGATAGGTTTTTATCTTTGTTTCGGTGAGTATTATGAGCAGACAAAAGTCATGTGGAATCCATAACTCCAGTGTACCCCTAAAGTTCCTCTGCTGTCAAGCAAATTATTATGATGCCCAATTCCTGATAATGCCCGAAAGTTGTTGATTAGGATAAGCAACCAACAAAGGTACTGGCTTCAAAAGATACAATGAAAAATATATAAAACTTTTTCAATACTAATAACTGTGTTTAACTCGATACAAGGGAAAAAGAGTCAAGATCGCTCAAGCTCCCTTCTAAAAGCCATATTGCCAGTATTTCCTTGCAACAAAACACAAAATTCTTGTACCACCACAAGGTAAGCCAGTAAAAAGGAGTCAAACAGTCAGCCTCACATCATGATGCGAAAACTTTTAGTTCGTTCCTCTGACGTGGAAGAGCTCTTTCAGTATGAACCATCTGAAAACTGTTCACTGTTAAATGAACAAGAGTTTATGTCAAGATTACAAATAGGTGCATTGTAAAAAGAACTAGAAAAATATTATGGCAACATAAGAGAAGAAACCTTGTCTGATGAAAAGTCCTGTTATATAGTGAACTTTTTTGTACGAAAGGCTATGACAAATAAAAACAAACTCTTGATGAAGTAATAACTGTTTTTTTTTATTATAATTATTTAAATCATATATTGGGAGTATCACAAAGTCCTGTGGAAGAGTATAATATTTTTTACAGTTCGAGCAAATTTTCCCCTAAAAAGTCCGAAAGCGTAGAAACAAGGTAGCAGTATTTTTATACATGTCATTAAAATCTCTCAAGATGCTACTCTGCCTATCATAATCAACAACTTTTGAGCATCATCAGGAAACAAACTGATCTTACTACGTGGAAAGACCTGGACATAATAAATTGCTTGACTGCATCAGAGGAAGCAGACTTCGAGAATAATGGTATTAGCTTTATTTCCCAGGTATGCTCTTATTCAGCGATTTGGTGTTTAGGAACATTAGAGGTACACTGCAGTTATGGATTCCACATGACTTTTGTCTGCTCATAATACTCACCGAAACAAAGATGAAAACCTATCAACCATCCACGCACTATCTGGATCAAATTACTGGAGTACATTTTACACTAAAAAAACAGCTCTTCATTATGTTCTTACGAAATAATTGGAGAAATTTGGTATATCATCCGATTGTAATACGTGGAACAAATTCGTGAATCAGCAAAAGAATACGTAGCGCAGGTAATACGAAACCGGTCATTCTGTAAATTTTCAGATAAACTAAGAATTATAGCTGTATGCTCACGTAAAGAATATTGACTTTGAGAATTTATCACCTTCTAGTACAATGAGTGCCACGCACCATTGATTGAGACAATATTTTTGCACATTGTACCTTTAGCACTACAGGATAATAAAGGCGGTTCTTTGAATGTTTTTTTAGAGAAAAAAAATCATAATCAACAACAAAATCACAACTGTGAAAAAGAGATCAAGTAATTCTCCTTAGCTGCTACAACATGTCGGAATTTTCGTATTTTGTCTCATTCTTATCTATTTAAATAAATTTAAATTTTTGTTGCTATCGCTTGGACAGCAGGACGTTTTACTTATTTGTAATACAGTTGCATCTTTTGGCATCCAAGCAGAGGAAAGTTAGCAGTTTCTCGCACAAATAAAAGGGTTAATACATTTTTTATGGTTAAGTCATGGTAGTTGAAAATAAAAATAAATAAATAAATCGATTTTCAATTTTACTTTTCGAGTAAATTTCTAACAGTGCAGCTTAAAGACAAATAAGCATCAGACAAAGAAGGAAAAAAGTTGCAATTTTTATGCAAATCGGTCAAGTATTAACATAAATATGAGTGTTTATAGGATCGAGTGGCGGCCATCTTTGATGACGTCATAACCGGACAATTTAAAAGGAGGCGGGTGTCCACCCGAGTCTAAAATTCTTTCTAGGACACGTACTAAACATTTTTGAAAAGAAATTCTCAATTTTTAAATTTCCTGCAGAAGTGCTGGTCTATTTTTAGCATTTATGAGAGCCAAAATGGCCGCCATATTTGATGACGTCATAGCAAAAAAATGCACCAAGTGGTGTATGTCCACCCGAGTCCAAAATACTTCCTAGGGCACCTGCTAAACATTTTTGAAAAAAAATTCCCCCTACTCAAACATTCCTACGGAAGTGCTGTCAGATAACGGACTATAGTACCTGGGGATCGAGCCCACTCGGTTAAAAAAAAAAAAAGGTTTGTAAACTCGTGTTTTTTTCTAAAGTGCGAAGTACGTATTTGGATAAACTTGAAAAGCATTTTTTGCTTTTGGTTGCAATTACGCATTTAAAACAGCCGTAATTTGTTTTAAAAAACACAACCTTATTTAATCCATGCTCACCGTAAAATCACACCCAATTTCATTTCATTTGGCGCCGAAAGCGCGGGAGGGGTTGATGAGAATGGATGCAGAGTCCCTGTTCTCCAGTACGCATTTGGTTACAGTTGGTTTTGACTTTCATTTCACTTCACACTCCAAGGTTCCCCCCCTCCCGTACATACCACAACTCGTGGTTTAACCGAGATGGGGCCCCGAAGAGCACTCTGTTCATTTTTTAACCAGGCCCAAGGGCCGAGCAAACCCTTAGCCCAGCATCCCACAGAGGTATCGTTTCACTTGGAGGATTTTATGACCACGAACATTTTTAATGTCGCCTAGCCACCATTAATGAAGACGGTTGATGTTTGATCGGTTCGGCTCCTTCTATATGATCGGCTCGGGACCCTCCGGTTACGAGTCTGACGACTTACCGCTCGGACTACCGCGGCCTACACCCAATTCTAACTTAATTTTGATTGATCTCTTTTAAATTCAGAAAACAATAATAATTATCTAATTATCACGTGTTGCCACAACTCGTTTGCCAAATACCATAAAAATTTAAATTTACGTTGATGTGATTAAATATGAAATCTATTGTTATAATGAACTTTTGAATAAAAGAAACAGCCTGTATAAGAGACTATATCTAGCAGACATGTGACACAAATAGAATGAAAAATACTGAAATTACGTCACTGTGTGAGCAAATATAAAATTGTTGATATATTATACTACACCTGCATGTTCAAACATGGGCTTTTAATTCTATATAGCCAATTATTTTAATTGGATGCATGAAAATAAATGGTAGAATGGTAGATGTTAAATTTAACTTATGATACCCATTCTTTTTGTTCTGCACTCAATATTTTGCTATTTCGAAAAATACTGAATTCAGTAAAAATACTGAAAAATCACATGTCTGATCTAGTGAAGCCTTGCTTTAACATTTCAAAAATAATAACAATTTAACCTTGCCAAATACCATAAAATTTAAACTCTCGCTGATGTGATTAAATATGAAATCCAATTGTTATAACAAAACGTGATCGCTAGGAAAGAGTAACAAAGAAAGTAATCAAAGAATGGGGAAATAAAAGCTTCTCAAATTTTCAATGAAGGCACAAAAAAAACGGGGGGTTTTGTGAAAACTCGCGTTTTTACAGAAAAAACGCCGACGTAGATGAACTCAAAAACCAAAACTCTATCTGAATACCAAATCTTATCAAAATCGTTAGAGCCGTTTTCGAGATCCGAAAAATAAATAAATATATAAATATACAAGAATTGCTCGTTTAAAGGTATTAGATATACATATATACACTCACACACCAGCTGCATCGCACGGCTTTGCAGTCAACATCAAAAATAAAATTTTATGCCAAGTGATGCATGTTTAACAATCTGGCTTAAAGGAGAATAATAAATTGTGTAAAATTTCCTGCCATAATAATAAAATAGTTACTAAAAATTCCCACAGAAATTTGGCATAAGTAAACATTTCCATAAAGATCCCAAATCCCATCAGGTATAAAAAAAAAGGTTACCCTTAAATTCCCCATAAAAATAACTACTTCAAAAAAATATTTATACATATTAATGGAATAAGGGTTATAGCTTCAAAATCCATCAACAGTTCCTCGAAAACTATAAGGAAATTAGCTCTAAAAACCAAAATTAGAATTAAAGTAATGTTATAGAAATAACATGAAGATTTTCTTTTAACCCATCACAATTGGATCAATAGCTTCCAAATATTTTCTTCTGTAAAAGTTCTCTTGAAAGACCCATCTCTACTAATAATAAAGCTGAAGGTTTGTCTGTCTTTCTTTTCTCTTGTCTATCTGTTACGCGCGTAGCGCCAAAAACGTTCGGTCGATTTTCATGACATTTGGCACAAAATTAGTTTGTAGCACGAGGTTATGCACTACGAAGAGATTTTCCGAAAATTCGATTTCGTTCTTTTCTATTCTAATTCTTAGCGAAAATTCGATAAAATAGGGAAGAAATATTTCATACACATTTTCAAGTCTTATGTCATTTGAAATCTTGAAATTTTCTGCTAAAAATGATGTCAGTTTGAAGTTTCTACGAGCATTAGAAGAGCTGTAATAATTGTTTTTAGAATCCCAGAAATTCAATGCTTACCTTCAGCAAAGCAAGCTAAACGATTCTAAAATGGTTGAGCTTGAGAATAAAATATGTTTGAAAATAGAGATGATAAGAATTATTTTAGGCGCGTTCAGAGTGCTCGCCCGAGCTTCCCGGAAAGCCCGGGTTCTTCCCAAAGTGTTCAGACCTGCCATTTGGAAAGCCCGAACTTCCCAAATGCTGTCCAGAGTAGACGCCCGAGCTTCTCGGGCTAAAGCACAAGCAGCCCAGGAAATTTAGCTGGGCAGATAGGTCACGTGTCTGGCCGTTTAGCAAAGGATGATGCTCATTGGCTTAAATTTATAGCTCTTTCGTCTGCTCGGATTTACGAAGAGTGATTTAAACAAAATCTTGAAAATACACTCGCAATGTCAAAAATACGCACGCTATTTGCTGCGATGAATCTGAAAGGATATATTTCCTTGAGAATCGGTCATTGCAGGAACAATCCTGTCAGATAAGCGAGATCGATGAAATTCTTTACTTACTGTTAGGCCTATTTCATCGTGAATTCCTCCACTTAAAAAAGCATATTTCTCATTTTCTCAAGAATACAATTTGTTTGAAAATAAAGATGAAATGAAATATTACAACAACGGAAATCAACTTTTCATGTTGTTACCACGGTTACGTTTTTATTTCGTTCTTTTTCCCTTAATAATTTTTAAAATGAATTTGTTTTTGTAGCAATCCAAACTCCAAGCCTTTTAAAATTAGTCAAATGAAATAAAATAAAACCATGATAAGATGGCACCTGTCAATCAAATGAGAAATCGAGTCCTTAACGTACCATTTTTATGAGCTTAGAGACATTTTGGTGATCTGACAAGTCGTATAGAAGAGGGAATAATTCTTTAACTAAATGAGGTCAAAAAAGAGTCAACATGATAGTAAACCGTGCTAAATTTATCGTCTGCAAAACATATTTTATTTCATTATTAATTTACTAGCCGGGTACCCGGCCCTGCCCAGGTTTCTGTGGGCGTAGGGTGGTTTAGTGAAACTCATTCATAAATTTCCCAACACTAAAGTGCATATCTATAAACATAATGGCTACTTCTGTAAACAATGGCTATGTTATGAATAAACTATAAAAAAATTATGCAAGCTAAAAAAAATAGCAAGCTACAAATAATGTTTGAGTAAATAGGAAATGTTATAAGATTGGTATATTAAAATAAATATATATTTACAGTATCAATCGCACTGAAATTAACCATTTCCAAATATTGCTCGTTAAATAAGTCCCATTATTAGTTTCTATCCTCGTGACAACATTGGTGAGGTGAAAACATCTTATGTACCTAATTTAGAAATTTTTTTGACTATGAACATTTTCTATTCTCTAACTATTGCCAAAATCAATTTTTTTTATTTCACCCGTTAGCGATTGTAGGCTCAGATAAATATAAAAATCCTTAGAAGGCAATAAATTCCATACTTACTCCAGAGAAGCCTTGGTTCAAAATTTTCAATATGATTACAATCAATAATGTTGCTGCATGGCACCAAATTTTTGCAACAATGAGTTGAAAATTTAATCATTTAATGGGGAAATGACATAAAATTAACTGTTTTCCATAATAACTTTTTTAAACTAAGCTTTTTATAAATAAATTATAGCTTATCCTGCTCTCTGTTACTGTAGCTATCTACGGTGAAAAAATGGTTAAAATCGGTCCAGTAGTTTGGAAGATTACCCCGGACATACGTTTTCAAAAGTAGTCTTATGTATACAGGGCTCGCAGTCGACTTTTTCAAAATTTTAGGGGAATTTTAGGATTATTTTGAAAAAAATTTAGGAAAATTTTAGCGGTAATTTACGAAATTTTGTCTGACTACAAATAGTTCTCTTATTGTCGCACCCAACAACCAAAACTGAAAATGCATTGTATTTATTATAGCATAAATTACAACATTCAAATACTTCCAAAAAAGAAATAATGCTTTAACGTTACATAACATGTTCATAAGACAGAAGGTACTTTAACTTGCAGTTGCATTTCAAAATCTTTCAGTTTTAAAGATAGGCATATCTGAGTTTTTCCTGGTGATCAGCATCTACAAATATTTATTCTATTCAAAAATTGTTTCCATAATGTTTTAACTACAACAGCTTTCTGCAGCTGTTTTTAAACGCTATTTCACTACACCGAGAGATAATATTAATTCTTTAAACTCATTAACATTTTTGTTATTTCAACAAATCTACAAATTTACTGTTTTTTTCCCCCTTTTCCAAAGAATTTGTTTTCAAGTTTTTCTTTTGATCTAGTAAAACAGCAGTGCCCAGAAAACAGTTCGTGAAGTTAACCCGTATGGCCCGTTATATTCAATGTTACGAATCGAACACCATCTTGCATCACCAAACAATTTTTAGTCGGTAATTTTCTTTTCCCCTATGTTTTCGAATGTAATGTAAGAAACTAAAAACAGTTGATTTTCCATTACCGGACAACTTTAGAAAATCTTAAAGTGTAAAATGTTCTGCATATATCATTAAGTAATGCCACAGCTTTATAAATTATATTAGCTGCACTTAATGCATTTTGATTTCAAAGTTTTAAGATTATCTAAAAAAAACCTACTTATTAATAGTTTTCGTCAGTTTCTTAATTACGAGAAAAGTTTCCTATGCATAAAGTTCTTCAGACCCACAACAATCGTTTGATGTGAAACCAGTAGCGTAATATATATGTATTGTCAAAAGCTCACATGTTTGCTTTTCAACTCCGCTTCCCTTTCCCCCTATACTAAGAGTATTATCATATTTGAAGTGGCGTAAACATTTCTGAATACCAAATTAAGCTGAGGCTAGTTTTATATATGCTACCTTAAACTCTCAATAAATAAGACATTTCGGCATTTTTATAAGCAGAAAAAGTGTGCAATTTGTTAAGAAAAACTTTTGAGCAAGAATTTTAAGAAACTGTAGGAATAATATATCATTGACATAATAATCCTAATTTTGAATAAAATATGAGAAGAAATCATTGGCTTACTACAACCCACATCTTTTGTAACACTTGCCTAAGTTGACTAGATCTGTTGGATTCCTTGATTCCTGAATTCTAATGCTATCCCAAACATCTTTATCAACATTTTAAATCTATTAAATTTTTCAAAATCTTTTTTGAACCAAAAACAAAATTTGACAAAAACTAATGCGACTTTTTAAGAATGCTCATGGTTTGAATTGATTCAGATGCAACAGGACTCACATTTTTGAGTCAATTGACATTAAATGACGAGCCTACAAATAACCTATAAACAAAAAGAAATTAAGCAAGGTTCAAACTAATGGTAAGAATAAAATTATCGATATCCAAGCGGTGAATTTACACAGTAAACTAAAATGAACGAGTTTTATAAAAGCGGATGCAAACAGATTGCGAAATTCGCAAAATATCGAGCTTAGGTGCGCAAGAAACAGCTCTAAGTCGAAAAATTTCACAGGCAGGTTATGTTTCATTCAAGTAGAGTTGTGAAACAGCTGTTTTAACAATTAAATTGTTTGTTTTTAAGAGAAAGAATTTTAAGTTTGTCCCAAGATTAGAAATAGTGTAAAGAATGCGTTTTTTAAGAATTATTTTGTAAAATGACTATCACATTAAATATCTAGGGAAAAGTTCGCTTTTGGTTACAAAATACTTTCATAAAGGTATTTTGAATTCCCCCAAAGAGCTTCTGTTAATTTTCTATTTTTTTTTTTTTTTTAGGAATGTCACAAAATTTTAGTACAATTTTAGGAGGTTTGAAATTTTTTAGGAAATTTAGGAATTTTAGGGGGAATGCGAGCCCTGTGTATATAGATTTCAATATAAATTACAGTAAATGGCTTGAGTGAACAAATTTAGCTTTTAATTTATCGTTTGCTGGTTGATGTTTATTGTTTTCATTATCATTGTGAAGAATAATGCAAGAAATTTCTATTATTTTGTTTTTGAAGTTAGGAAAGAAAACTTTCCTCTTCTTTTAAACTTTGGTAAGATTTCTGTTGGTTTCTGTCTGTGAGCAACAAAATTGTTCTTATTTTCTCTTTTGGCTTATTTTTATTCACCTCCCCTTGGGGTTGCATTCGAATTTCCCCAAGGGGGTGTTTTACCCCTTTTATGGGGTAAATCGGTGTTAATTTCAATGCAGACAAACATGAATTGGTGCGACCACTTGGCGATACATCATCAAGCTTTTCGTCGCCAAGTGTTTTAACTCCAAGTTGGCTACAAATCTGCCGAAAAAATTATTATCATTATTATTTTTATTTGGGTTCAATTTGACGCTATTGGCGATATTTTGCGAAAAATTCACTGAATGATGTTAAAATAGGCGATATTTAGGAAATTAATCATTGTGAAAAAATTTTTTGCATTGTTTCGTGGCAAACTATGGATTCAAATGTTTGAATTGTTATCTTGCTCACTCCAAGCACTATTTTAGCACTTAAGGCATCTATTAAGAAATTTACACGTAAAAGGAAGTAGTGTGGGGCCCATACCAAATTTTTACATCATTTTTTGAAGGAATTATATTTGAATTATAACTAAAATAGAGTATTTTTTCTGCTATAGAAATCAATTTTTTACAAATTAATTTTTAAGTTTATACCAAGGGCAAAGCCGTGCGGGTACCGAAAGTTATAAAATAATGATGCAAGTAAAACAAAAATTAACCAGCATCAACATCAACCTTCTGAAATAATGCCAAATCAGAAAGTCCTGATTCGATTTAAAAGACTAGTACTATACCACTCAAATCCTTAATCATACTCTGCAGGCATTACAAAAAATTAATCAATTGCAAAAAAAAGTCATAAAAAGAAGAAAATTAGTCCCTCACGTTGCAAAAAAAGCCTCAAAGCAAAAGCAAGAATTTTATTTGTACACACTCAAAATTTGGCAGATATTTCAGATCTTTCTAAGCTTGTGCTAATAATTTTTAATCCCCAATTTAAAATTGATTTTTACTTACTAAAAATTTTTGTATCTTTTTTTCCCAGTAAAGATATCAGCTTGTAGTTTTCAAAACTGTAGGAAGAAAATCTCTTAACCAAGTTTTTTTTTAGCTTTCTCCAATGAAACCGAAATCAAGACAATCTAGTAATTTGCAGAATTTTTTTCTGATGGCGAGCAATTAACTTTTATCTGGTTCATTTTGTTTTCTCACGAATGCTGTCAAACTTCATTGTGTTTCTTTCTTTGTCGATATCATATCATTACAAAATGTTTTTAATAAACATTGTTTATTTTTACTTTAAAAAAAAAGAAAACTTCAATCTTAGTTAATGCCTTTTGATTGTTTAACTGTTTTGATTCCAGAGGTTCTCAATTTTTTTTTGCCACATGACCCCCTTTTCAATGTTCCATGTAGCTGTGCCCCCCCCCCCCATAAGTGAATATGCATACCTGTCAACATGTCAACTTAGGAAATCTTACAATTTTTCCTACGAAATCGTACTGAGACATTAAATACGTTATTGTAATTGTATCACGATCACTTGCAGTAGTTTTTTTTTTTTTTTCATTTTAATTGATATTTTAACTTTTCTTTTTTCAATTGAATAAATTCATTTCAGTTAGCAATTTTTAGTGACGTATCTGTTAAATATAAGCATGCTGGTAAGAAAAAAGAACATGAAAAAAAAATTAAATAAAATAAAGTAGTCTTCGGTAGTCATGTTAAAATAACTTCTAACCATAAAAAATATTAAAGCACTGACCAGATGTTAAAAGATTGAAATGTCAAGCAAAAGAAGCAATTTTACGAGAATCGAGGGTAGAATGTAAACATATAAAATGGGGAGGAAAAAATTTATAAATTATAAAAATAAATAATTAAATGTGATAACCTAAGGTAGCATATGTTACTGTAACCTGAAAATTTCGTAAATGTTAAAATATTTGCACGATGCAAAAGGATTGCAGTCTCAACCACGCGAACCAGTTTTCCGCGAAGTACGCGTTTAGTGCTACAATATGACGAAGTTTAGGCTTTGCCTCGCGGATTAATACAAGTAAAGATGTATTCTAAAGAAGCTTAGTCCTTGAAATTTAGTTATATGTGAAAAAAAAAACATTGGAATTGATGAAAAATCTGAAAAACGTACGATTTTACACCTTTACCGTACGATCGTACAAAAAAAACGTACATTGTACGGCCAAAACGTACAAGTTGGCAGGTATGCATATGGTGTGTAATAAAATATATTCATTCTAAACATAATTGCAAGATATACACAAAGATACATTTGTTATTTATATATACTACATGAATACAAGATATATTTTATTTTCAACATTAATTACAGATGTATATACAAATATTTACTGTAAGCCTTGTGCTTGGTGTGCAATTTTGCCAAATTTTCTATTCCCAAAGCTGGAAATACTTTTCTCTAACTCCGTTAGTTAACCAAAAATTGACACCACTACGTTTAAATTTTATCTGTACACCACTATCACTTTGTAATTCGATTAAATATTCTTTCGAGGATCTGTATCATTTATATCGGCTTTTCGAAATGTATTGATTACCCATTCCCGGGATTTCCATGTCTAAGAGGTCCTTAAATCTCAACTTCATATTCTCGTATAACTGCTTTCAGTGCTCTGTGTACACAAAAACAAAGTTTTCTTCTTCTCATCGTTAGAGCGATTTTTGAGCTATAGAAGAGGGATCAGAGAAAATGTAATGCGTATTTTTTTATTATGGTATTTTCACTCACATTCTGAGCTCAGTATCGGCACATATTAATTCCCAAACTCTTAAGCAATGCTTTTATAATATCGTTAAAAAAAAAAAAATAAATAAAAAGGCCCCCTTTCAGTTTCTTGTGGCCTCCCTAAATTTCATTTCCGTTCCCTGGACCCCTGTGGCCCCCTCGACGGGGGCCACAGGGCCCGTTGAGAAACCCTGCTTTAGAACCCCTGCTGCAGAACCCTGCATCAATTTTGATGTATGGGTTAAAGGTTGATAGTTCAAATTCTCAACATGCCTGCATTTTCCTTGATGTTGTTTCATCATGGATGTGAAGATGTTTAGAGCTCCAAAAGCCCTAACTATTAGAAAAAAGATTTATATACACTGCAAATTGCATCAATGATACATGTATTATCTCTACAAATCTTAAGAATCAATTCTTATGATGTGTAGAGATAATTTATGTATCATTGATGCAATTCGTAGTGCATATTATAGTTACATAATCTTATGTGTAACGAACATTAGAGGTGTGTAACGTTTACACATACGTAATTCTATTTACTATCAAATTTGCGCTAACATATACGTTTCAGGCTATTTTGAATGGTAAAAGGGCATGAAAAAGAAAATTTAAAAAATAAATAAATTAGTAAGTAAATAAATACAACAAACTAATTGGACCATTTGTCTATGTAATTAAAACAAATACTTAGTTGGTCACTGGTCAGTCTAGTACACTTATTTACTTCATCCAAAAAAAATTGCATTGATTAAAAAAAGAAAGAAAATAAAAAGAAATGCTATTTAGCAAATCTGCATGCATTAAAAATAGTAAAAAGTTTGGAAATCTATTGATCTGCAAGTTATCTCTAAAGCTTTGCAGACTAGTTTGCATCAATTAGATTTAACATTTTAAAATATGTCACATTTTTGAAAAAAAACTGGGGAAAACTTTTCAAAAAAGCCTTTTTCCAAGGTTTATTACAAAACCCAAAGTAATTTAATTTTGACATTTTTTAGATTGAAAAATATTCATTAGAAACGTGGCGAGTACAAAAATTAAAAAATGGAAGTTACTCCAAAAATAAGAAGAAATATCTTAACCTGAAAGCTGGTGCTAAAAAATTACACTTTACATGTGACATCGAAAAAACACATAACAATATGCCAAAATTGCACAGCATTTTTCATATAAAAGTCAGAAAAATAAGAGCATTTTTATTTGGAGTACCTTATTTAAAATCTCGTCAGGAATATTTTCTTTTCCCTCTGAGTAAAAAAAAGAAAGTTTCTAAATTTTTTCATTTTCAATACAAGTAATAAAATGCACTTGCAGGGCGCACACGGTAAAAAACATGAGTCTCTCGTTAAAAACAGTAGAGTTGGCACGTACGCCCATATATATTTAAGAAATAATAAGAATGGTTACCATTGCTTCCTTCATCCTCCAACGGCATATAATTAGCTGTAATACTCAAGTTGACATATTCATTAACAGGTGATTGTTTATTTTCCATTTTTATTTCAGGATCTTCAGGTCGGACTAAGAATTGACAGTTGAAATGTTTCACTGGTTTTCCAGCAGAGTTTAAATTCTCGGAAGTCCAATTAGTATTAGCTAAAAATAGTTCTACATCAGTCAAAGGAATCATCAAACCATTAATACTATGCAAAGGTAAAGAAAAAACATTTTTTTCCCCTTTACATATGACATATATGCAACACAATCAAGAATATTTTGAAACATAAAAAAATTCTATCACACAACAACAAATATCCATACAAAAAAATGGAAGTCCCAACTCAGTATGGAATGAAAAAAATATTTTCTAAGTTTGGGTTTATCATAAGCGAATTGAGAAATCTATGAAGAATTGAAAAAGTTTAATAGCTGCCATTTTCAAATCTTACAGTAATTAAATAATATTGATATCCAGAAGGATTACCATCAGTCATCATTTCTGAACAGTTTCAAAATTAGTAAAGAAGTTATTTCGCTTGCTCCAGGTCAATTCTGCCATGCTTCACTAAAAAAAAAAAATCTACTTGGGATAAAATACTTTAGTTTTTTGCATTCACAGATGTAATAATTGGATCCTTACAAGCTGCACATATAAAGAGATAAGTTTAACTCAAAAAAAAAAAGATTTAAGACAATGTTCCCATTAACTTTGAGAAATGACACTCCTCAAACTATTCCAGGTTTCCTACAAAATAATCTATTGGACTCCAGACTGGGCTCTCTGAATGAATCTAAAAGTTACAATTTCATTTTAAATGAAAGCAAAAAAAAAAAAAAAACTATTAAGCATGCAATATACGGCCTACTCAGATATTTTGATCCACGAACTGCAGTTTCGAACTTATTATGCACTCATCAGCATGGAATATAAAAGTAGCCGAGTTGGAGGCAAAAATCCTCTTATAGAGCATGAGAAGATTTTTGCCTCCAACTCTGCTACTTTCGTAATCCATACTGATCAGTGCATAATAAGCACGACTCTGCAGTCCATGGATCAAAACAGCCAAGTTGGTGGCGCATTGCATGTTCCTACCTTAGCCCTTGCTTAGGGGCGGTTACTCAGTTTTAAACTATTAAGTATTTTAATTTCAGAACTATTAATATTCATTCTTTGATGCTTCTTTCAGCTGACATAGTAACTCTTTGGATAAGTAATCATTTCACAAGTACAGGTCAAGAACAAAAAGACCAGCTTGCTGATAATAAGATTAAATTTAAAAAAAAATAATAAAACTGCAGTTTTTGTAATAATATTGATATTTAACATGAATTAACAAATAGGTATTCACCAAAACAAATGAATGATTTAATCGATGATCTTAACGAAGACCATGGGAATAACAGAGATGCCACTCTCATACCAAAGCTTTCAGTAGAATCACAAAAATTTTCAGTAGTTTTCAGTACTTATCAGTAGTTCATATTACCTAAGAGATAACGATGCAATGCTATTTAAAAGTCTAATGTATGGTGCACCCGAATATTAAAAATGAAATAATCAACATTTATACTATCTTTTTTTTTCCATGAAGAAAATTTATAATTTCAGAATAAGACAAGGATATAATGTGTTCACTCTAATTTGTCAGTGTTTTTCTGTGAATGCAAAATGTATACTACGCCCTTCTTTTCTCTCCCCCCCCCCCCTTCAAGAAAAAGTTGTAAACTTTTTTTCACATATACAGTTTTTACTGGTTTTTTCTCGACCTCGAGGAAAAAGCTGCCTGCATTTTGAATTAAATAAACAAATCAAAAGTCAAGCAAGCACTTTTTCTTTAAAAGTTTAGCGTTTTCTTAAAAACCATTAGAAACCAATAAATTGGTATAGCTAAAATTTGAGTTAAAAAATTAATAAATTATTATAATAAAATGGACAATGAGTATATTTAAGGTAGGAGTGTATAAAAATAGATTCAGATTATCAAAATAATCGAAGTATTTACAGGATGCAAAAGGATTGAAGTCTTAACAATGGCACGCCATTTTCGGCGAAGCACGTGCTCAATGTTGGAATAGCAACATTTTTTTTTCTTTTTTTAAGTTATACAAACTCTATCACAAATGTATTTCTCTCCCTGACATTTCTAAAAAATGACCATAGAAGTAAAAAGTAAGAAAATAGTTCGAATTTTAATCTACCAGACTAATCTAAATTTTGTTAAAAGAAAATCATTAAGATCCCAGTAAAAAAGTAATTTTGAGAGAAGCTCATGTTTAATAAATTAAAGATTACTTTCTATTGTGTTAATATCCAATACTGACTCTTCTGTTACTAAATTGTTTTAAAAGTTAAGGAAAAAGATAAGGCGGCGTACAACCGTGAATTTTCGATGCTTGCCGATTATGAGCCTAAATAAAACTTCTTGGAGGTTTTTTTTTTAATTTTCCCTTTGAAAAACGGCTTCCGATTTCGAAATTTCGACGATTGCATATTTTTCGGTGGGCAAAACTTTTTGCACAAGCATGATCATGAACGTTCGAAGATCGCCTATTTTTCGGCGCACTTTCTAAGGAAATTGATACTTTTAGAAGTTTAAGAACATTTAAAATTTTCAAGGACCTCATACGACTTTTAAGTACTTTCCCGGACCCTTGAAAGTCCAAATGAAACTCAAAGACTTTTCAAAGCCGCGGAAACCATGTTCATAGTTCATATTGCAGAAGAAAATTACACCTTGTTGTGCTAATATAGACATCAAACAGGGGCCGCGCAAAACATTGTGCAAAGCCTAATCCGATCAGCACACGGTTGCTGTAAATATCACTCCACGTGCTGAAAAAGGAAAAATTCCAGTTAGAACAGGATGCATATGCTTTCTTTTTTACTTCCTTTTACACAGTAAAGGAAGTATTGTAATCGCGAAAAAAAAATCACTCAAATTTGGGTCTACATTTTGATTTTGCTCATCCCCGAATGAATGTTCAGTAGTTTTTTCGACCTCTCAGCAGGTGCAATATGTACCTACCAACATAAAAGCAGCCGAAAAATCCTTTTCAACCAACCCCGAGTTAATTACGACGAGTTTTCTTGTGACGTCTGTATATGCGTATGTATGTATATGCCTCGCATAACTCAAAAACCATATGAAGTAGAAGCTTCTAACTTGGTATATAGTCTCTGAGGATGGTCTAGTTGTGCACCTCCCCTTGTGGTTGCATTCGAATGTTCCCAAAGGGGTGTTTTACCACTTTTTTGGGGTAAATCAGTGTTAATTTCAATGCAGACTCAAGTGATATGAATTGGCGCGACCACTTGGCGATATGTCGCCAAGCTTTTGGTTGCCAAGTGTTTGACCAAATTTGGCGAAATTTTTTTTTTTTTTTTTTGAATTTGGGTTCAACTTGGCGCTATTGGCGATATTTTGAGAAAAATTCACTGAATGACATTAAAAACAGCAATATTTAGAAAATGAACCATTGTAAAATATTTTTTGCATTGTTTCGTGGCAGATTAAGGGGAGTAAATATTTGAATTGTTACCTTGCTCACTCCAAGCACTTTTTTTAACACTTAAGGCAACAACAAAGAAATTTACACGTAAAAGGAAGTAGTGTGGGGTCCATACCAGATTTTTTTTCTACTTGGCAGTCTGATGCATTTCAGTCTTCCACAATTAGCGGTAATTGCTTATTTCAGCAATCTCCCAAAATTATTTTTTTTATATAATTGCGCAAGGTGTCGATGTTGCAATCCGTAGAAAAGCGGGCCTTTTCCGTAATCGATTTAATTTTTCCGTAAAAACTGCAGACAATCCGTAGCATTTGGCATCTCTGGAATAGCAATTGTGCTTGTCTTAATTATTTCCCTTTTTAGGGAGGGGAAGGGGGTGGATTGTGACTAACATTCTCAAATATTATAAAACAGACAACTTTTGAGCACAATTAACCTCTCATATACTATTATTATCTTTAAAAGAGAAGAGTAACAAAAATATTCGATCTAAATAACAAAAATGCTAGGATGAAATTTCATTACAAAAACTAAAGTCAAAACTTGAATTTGAAAACACTTACACATAGGCATCATAAGTAAAAGATTTTGATTAAATCTTGCTCTATCTGCAGGATGAATGTAGTCATAAATATTTTTTTCATATATTTCATCCTAAAAAGACATAAGTAAAATTCCAACACAAAATATGCATATAAAATATACAGTAACTCCTCGTTATATCGCGCTATTCGGGGGACAAAAAAAATATATATCCGAAAGCGCGATATAACCGAAGTCATTAAAAATAGTTTTCTATCCAGCATGCAAGTAAATTATACGTGCACATACATAATAATTCATTTATTCGAACATTAGCTTTTTTTTTCTGTCAAAAATAACAAAAAAATATAACTTTTACAGATTACTACTACACATTACTAACAGATGCTTTTCACTCATTGTATCAATACAAAAGAAAGTGTTCAGTAGTATCCAAACTGTCTCTGCAGTATGCAAGTTTGGGTGACAGGAATTTGCTGCTTCTTTTCAGCGAATTCAGAAGAATAGAAGAACTTTCGTTTTGTTCATTGATGACAAAATAAATGAGAAAGAGACCTTTTCTGAGCACGATACATATTTTCTCAAAAATGGTTTCAGAGCTCCTAACACATTTTAGATAATGAAAAGGGTAAAAGAGGACTAAAGAGGACCCTTCAATATTAAAAAGAGGATTTGGGAGGATCATTCATAGTTAAACCCAGGAAAGCACCAAAAAGCAAATTAGTTGCCATAGGATTATGAAACATATTCCATGAAACTAATTTGCGAATTAACTGCAACAATGATTTTTAATGATAGTTTCTTCATCAGCTATATCTTCTGACCAACTGACTTTTCAAAATTAGTTAATGAAATGTTCATTCCAGTGAGCGATTATTTATTTTTAATGATTGAATAATTACTAACACAAATGTTTGGATGAGGAGGAGGTGAGGGCACAATCCCTTTATGTAACTAACGATTTTATAACCCCTATTTAAACACCCATGCACTAACTTTTAAAGTAATTTTTGAAATGATGGAATTAACTGCTTTAAAATTTAATTTAGTATTACTCACTATTATTGCATACCATCTTGTGTTTAAAAATATTATTTATTTATAATTTTATTCAGCAGCTTTTTTGGTAGAGGCAAACTTCAGAGTTATTTTAATTGAAAAATTTTTCTACCTATTAATAGGTGAAAATTAGCTGGTTATTTTTAATCAGCTAAGTGGCCGATGAATTGGTGCGTTCATAATTAAAAACATTTTACATACATAGTTATCACAGTTAAATAAATTAAAGAGCTAAAGTCAAGTTGCAAAAACAATAAAAATAAACTGCTACAACTTTAAATAAGAAGATTTAAGTTAAAATAGCAATAAACACAAGTTAAAATAGTTCTCAAATGGCAAAATAAATGAAATATTTACAAGATGCAGAAGGATTCGAATACGATACACAGCATCCAGTTTTTGGCGAAGCATGCACACGGTATTGGTAAAAAGATTTTTACTAAATGAGCTAATACTTAAAATTCATTTGAGGGAAAATCTTAATAAGTCAGTTACTGCACTTGATCACATTTTACACTGATCTTCAAGAGTGGATTTTTCTGGGGAAAGAGTACGTAAAAAAATTTGGAGAAACTGGAAGCACTTGGCAGCGGTGTAAAAAATGATCACTGAAACTTGAGAATTAAAAAAAGAAAAAAAGCCGGGTATTTTTGCCAAATCTCACTAATATTTTAAGGGTTCATAGAAAATTTCTTCTTGTAATTTCAACTAAAATTTTTTTTTGAAAGCGCAAGAAAAACATATTTAAGCAAATATGAAAACCATGTTGTTGCTTGAATTTATGGGCCTTTAAAATGGAGGCTTATGCAAAAACCATCCTGAAAAAAAATGAAAAAACCCAAAAATAAAACTTAAGTAGATTTCGATAGAATAAGTCAAAATAGCTCTCAACTTCCAAAATAATCGAAATATTTACTAGATGCAAAAGGATTGCAAACTCAGAAACTGCGTGCAAATTTCGGCGAAGTACATGCACGATATCAATACGTTTTGAAAAAACTAAGTAAATGAGTTATTGATAGTTAAAAATTAGCTAACAGAAAGTGTTAAATAAGGCAGGTACGGCAATTACTAAATTATAAGCCGATTTTTCCAAAAAAAAAAAAGGAGGAATTATTTTAGAAACAATTCGATTTGTACGAAAAAAAATCGGATTTTCGGAGTTCATATAAATTGGAGAAATTCTAGGGGTGGGGGACTGGACAGCTGTGGATAAAATATTACTAAAACTTGAGAAATAAAATTTTTAAAAAAAAAGGAAAGAAAAAAAATATTTCGGGGATTTTTCAATATTTTGATTTTTGAAAGTTTGTAGCAATATCTTCTTGCAATTTCAGCTAAAAGAAGTTCAGAGTTCTGAAAGAGAGAAGAGCATACTTAAGTAAACCAGGAAACAGATTTAAAAAAGGGGAACTCCGAGGGAGAAAAAGTTACTTCGGCATAGCAATCCGCTGATTTTAGCAAAAAATGGCGACACTTCCGTGTGACATGGTGGTCACGATAAATCGCTTTCAATTCTAGTACAATGACTATCTTCTGATAAATAGAAAAGAATTGGTGAAAATACTTTTTATTTGATTAACACTGACCAGAAATCGGAATAAAAATTTACAAACACGTGGTGCTTGCAACGTGAAAAAATGGCGTATGAGTCACGAAATTGCTTTGGATTTCATCCGCAAAAAGGATTGTTCATAGCAACATCGTTCTTATTAGCATTCTCCTTCTGAGGAAGGGGGAATTTGGAAAGTCTATCCACATTTGCAAACTTGGGGCCTGTGTTCCAGAAAATATTGGCAACATTCTGCTTCAATTTGAGGTAACTCCTCCCTCAAACCACTCCGTTTGCAAAATTTTCATGCTGCGATGGTTGTAGGAGGAGTTATGATGACAATCTGAAGCGAAATAACTTTGGAAAACCAGGTTCAATAAGACAGAGGCACTGCATGTTTAGACAAAACATAAAAAAGTTGATTTTTAAGTAAAAATAATATAAAAGCGGACCAATCGGACCAAAACGTTAAAAAGCGGTTTAAAACGGACTTAACTCTAAAAAACGGACTTTGGCGGGGAAAACGTACCATTTGGGAGCCCTGTGGTTTCGAACTAAAAGTTTTTTTTTGAGACAAAATAAGAGCGATATATCAGAATGAGCGATATAACGAGGGGCTACTGTATTAAAATATTTTGATCAGATATTTGCAACCAAAAAAAAAAAACATTACATTCTAACAAGAAAAATAGATTACAGTTGATTGTACTTGTGACAACCACACTTTGGGACAGAACATTATTAATGGATTAAAAATCAATAAAAATTATCGCAGCAGATTGCCTCTTTAGCAAATCTTAAAACCAAAAGTAAATATTTAGGCAACAAGCCATGAAATAGTAAAAATATTTGCATGTTAAATTATGTATAGTCTGTTTTAGCCTGCATTTGCATCATGCCAAAGACCAACTTTCAATTATATTTTAAATACACAAAAATCAAAATTGTTCGCAGCAGAAATAAATTACGATGATTGAAAAATTTTAAGAAGTAAGCCAGTATAAATGGATTGGCTCACAATTATTTTTAACCGTTAAGTTATTATTACCCAAGAACAGAAAAATCTAGGAATTTGGCAGCAAAGTTCACGTTCCTTGTTGAAATATGACAAAGTTCACGCGCTCCCTTAGCACATGTAACGATGAATTTTAAAGAGGCTTAGTAGTTGAAATTTAGTTTTAGACACAAATAGTATGTGGGAATTGATGGAAAATTAGTAAAAAATGTACAATTTTGCACCTTTACCTCACGATCATCCAAAAGCGCAAAAAACGTACATTGTACAGCCAAAACGTACAAGTTGGCATGCATGAAAACAGCAAAAAATTAATTAAAAATATAAATTTCATATGAAATTAAAGGATTTTGGCAGTCAGAAAAAAAAAAAACTCTTAAAATCCGCAAAGGCAGCAGATAAATAGGATGGAAAAAAAGTTTATTTTCATTTAAAAATCAATTTTACAGACATGTGACCCAAATCGAATAAAAAATACTGAAATTACGTGGTTGTGTGAGCAAATACAAAATTGTTGATATATTATACTACACCTGAACTTAGTATTTTACTATTTCAAAAAATACTGAATTAGTAAAAATTCTGCAAAATCAACATGTCTGATTTTAGCAACAAAATAAAAACCATGATGTTCTTTTCAAAACAAAATTAATCGTAAAAATAAACTTTTTTTTTGAAATCGCGATTATGGTATTAATAACTTTAAGATGACGAGTAAAAGCAAGGGAGTCAGTAATCAGTACAAAAGATGAGTGAAAATGGGCTTTTTCTTTGCCTATGGAGTTGTTTACTTTACTTAACAAAAACAGACTGAAAGGATAATATATATATATATATATATAAATAATCAACCTTCGCTGAATTTTATTATTTTTCTGAAATTCCCTGATCTTTCAATGATATTTTCCCCTAATGAATAAACTTTCCAGAATTTTCCTGATTTCCCGGTTTTGTGGCCACATTGCAAAGCTAACAGGTGAATTAATGAAGACTTTACAAGATTTTAAAATTTAAAATTTGAATGTTCACTAATGAACTTGATATAACAACAATATTTACCTGGTGATACTTTAAGAAAGCTGTAATATTCTCTGACACAAATTCCACCTTTCCATCAATGTCAACAACAAATAAAAAACCTTCCAAAGCCTAAAAAAAAATTAATTTCCCAAAATGATTCTATGCTACTGGAAAAGCACTTATTTTAGCCAGTCTGCTGCAGTCACGAAAATTTAAGCCTCACGAGTTGTTTCAATTTTGTACCTATGTACAATCTAAACTTCTTAATTCAAACAAACAAACAAAATTTTATTTCTGATCCTCGTCCTCCCGTTTATTATTCGTCTGATAAGGCAAACTACTGTCAAGATGAATCGATTTTAAAGCTCCTTTAGAGCTGATTTTAATGAGGTTTGACCACTTTGTGTTAATATAAAATTGTGAAATTTTCAGCTCGTGAAAGCAGAGCAGTCCTTAATTTCATGAAAGTTATGGCTAGCGAAAATAAGTGATTTTACAGTACAGTAAAACCTTTTTGAGTGGCCACCCCTCTGCTGTGTGAAAGTGCCGTTCAGAGGGGGTGGTCACTCTTAAGTAACTAGACTACTAACAATAAAATTTAATACATTAAAATAATTTTTAAGAAAATAAAGAAAAGGAACTGCTTTATTACATGATTTTTAGTTCATAGGAAAAAAATGCAATTTGTTTTTCTTTTATAAAAACAAATTTTCTTTCTCTTAGCTTCTAAAACAAAATCCCGGATTGAGCCTTCAGCTATGTCTTTAGGACGCATGCTTTTGCAATATGCAGATATATCACGATGTTTCAAAATAATTTCGTTTCATTTAATTATGGAGGTCCATGAGGGGGCGGGGGCCTTTCATAGTGTTGTCCCAGTCATCCTTCGTCTCTCCCCTTTCCTGAACTGTGGATAACAACTTAAATAGAGAGCAGGAAAAATGCAACTACATGGGCAGATTTAAGGGGGGGGGGCACCAGTTTATTCAGGATGTGATTCTAAATAATGAAAGCATACCCGCCCAAATCTTGAAGAGAGCAATCATGAATTTTTTCTCTGAAATTCAGAACAGCTCTGAATAAGGCAATGCCCTTTTCTGATAGGAAAATAATACATCAGTTATTAAATAGAATTAAGGCATACTGGTCTGCTAAAGAGGTGTCTAAAATGACTTTTGAAGTGAAAGGGCAATTCTTCAAAGGAAAATATAGACAAAAACATTGCAATTGATTAAAAAAAGCAGAGCAAAATGTTTTCTAAAAAACTTGACCTGTCTCTAAGAGCAGGGGTAATTGTGAGTTCATGAAAAAATACCTGAAAGTTTTGAAGTTGAAAATGTGTGTGGGGGGGGGGGGGGGGGGGGAGGGTGCTTTTTTCAAAAAACCAATGCTCCTATTATTGAAGCACACCAAAATTTATAATTATACATATTTAAAAATAAATTGCCTTTCATACACAGACAAGACACATTTCATACATTTGAATAGTTTCAAATAGTTTTAGTCAAAAAAAAAATAGAATGGCATCTTAACATTTTTGTTCGATAAATATTATAAGTAATTATTGGAAAACCACCGAAAATTCGAAAAATAAAAAAAAAATACCGAAGGTGGGAAGACAAAAGCATAATTAAAAATATTTTATTTCCGGTATTTTCGAACATAAAAATACCAGAATCAATCATGAAAATACCGGAATACAATCACCCCTGTAAGAGGAAGGGAGACAAAGGGTAAAAATATTTTTTGGGAGAGAGGGAAACTTCAAAATACATGCAAAATGTAACATTTTGTTTTTAAAACAGGGGTGTCCACCCCCCCCCCTTTTCTTAACTGTCTTGCTTTTAAATTAGGGTGAACATGACACATTTTAGAGTCCCAAATTTTGAGTCAAATTTACATAATTTGCATTCATTTAATGAATCAATTTTTAAAAAAATTCAAGAAATAAATTTGCTTGAGATAAAGTTACAACAAATGCGAAAATGAAGTGCTTACATTTACGAAAGTAATTATAAGCACTAGCAATAACATTTAAAAATAAATTTATGATCTTGCGAATAATCGCTGCTCCTATTAATAAGTTTTGCTGAGAGCTAGGAATTTCAAATTTGAGTATTGTGGCCACCAGATTCACACGATCTGTGTGTCTCGGCGAAATTTCAAATCATATATAAATCCCAGCTAAAATAGTGATAAAATTAAATTTTTCGGAGCCTTCGCAAGATAAAAAAATGAAAAAAGAAAATAGAAAAGCTGAGGAGAGAGAAGATAGGTTTTATAAAGCCCCCCCCCCCCCCCCCCCCGCTCAAACAAATTTCTTAATTCTTGAAAAAAAAGCATTGTATTCAACAATTCAGAACTCATACACACAAATAAGTGAAAAACTTGTTAGGTATTCTACAGGGCAAATGACACATTACCATGATTGAAATAATAGAAGTTTAAAGTAAGCATGTAAAAAAAATCAATATTCGTTGCCTAGGGTTCACGACAAACTATTTATTATGAATGAAGTTTATTTTTCTTTTGTCACAGGTGTCCAAATACTTATTGAGAGATAGTATATAATATTGTAATGCATAAATAAATAAATAGGAGCCACTTTTAATATTTTTTCAAGGGTGTAGAGTAGTGCTTCCTAAAGTGGTTCACGGACCTCCGGGTTTCTATGAGCTCATGCCAGGGGACAGTAGTATCACTCTCATAAACCGTTAATGAAAAAGTTGAAATTAAAGGACAAGTAAAAATACTTTATTCTAAACGAAAGCACATTTATAGTGAATAAAAAGTTCTTTTTTATGTATATGCAGGGTGCAGCAAACTCCCAGGACTCTCGATTTTAACATATATTTAACACCTAATACAGGGTTGCCACAGGAAAAATGCAATAAAAAAGTAGCAAAAGTAGCCTAAAAATTTCAAAAAAGTTGCAAAAAAGTAGTCTAAAAATTTCAAAAAAGTAGCATAAAATTTTTTAAAAAGTAGCTGAGGAATCAGAAAAGTTACAAAGACAAAAAAGATGCATTCATATGATTAGACAAATGTGGTAATAAACAAACAGTGTGGTTGAAAAATCATACAATAGCAACAGGACCGTCATTTCGAATTTTTCCAGGGGGGGGGGGGGCAAAGGGTGTATACACAACGTAAATTTACCAAAAAATGGCAAAAAGCATTCCTACCAGGGGTGATTGTGAGTTCATAAAAAAATACCTGAAAGTTTTAAAGAGAAAATGTGTGTTGGGGGGGGGGGGGAGGGGGGTGTTTTTTCAAAACCAAGGCTCCTATTACTTAAGCACAACTAATTTTATAATTATACATACATAATAATTAATTTCCTTCCATAAATTAACACATTTCAGATATTCGAATAGTTTCAAATAGTTTTTAGTCAAAATATTGTGCATGCATTTAATTGAATTGTAAATGAGTAATAAAGTTACGTTTGAGCTGGTGTTAACAAATTATATCCAAAAAATATTTTAAAAAGAATACAAAAGTCTAACAGAATTACTGTTTGTTGTGCAAAAATATTTATGAAGCAGTGAAAAGTACTGGAAATATGGAAAAGAATTGATCTAGATTCATTACCCATGAATCTCCTAATCAGTTCAATATGACTTGAGCCAAAGATTTCATATTTGTGAAAAAACTTAAATAGTTGAAACAAAAATAACATTAAGCCACAGATTCAGCATTTGAGTTTTTGGCATTTGACACTCTAAAAGAGCATGGAATTTTGTTTAAATCTTTTATTTAAATGATTTGACCAAAATAAAAAGAAATGTTATTTGTTTGTCTTTCAACTAGGAATAGCAAGCATCGAAAATGCGAAAAATATCATTCTTACAGCGGACGCACATAGGGATCGCAATTTTCAAAATTAAGGCGTTAAAAGTATGAAAATGGCATATAAAAGAATTTAAATAAACTTATTTCAGGTTTATAATCAAAAGCTCTGCGACAACTATATTATTTTTACTATCCACATAATTGAAGCAAAATAAAATTAAATCAGATCTTCAAATTTTAACTTTGACATTTTGATTTTCATAAAAAACACAGCATTTCATAGAATTTATTTTAAATTTAAAATTTTTTTAATATAAATAAAAATTGATTTAATTGTCTCCTTACTTAAAGTAATAAGCATCAAAATTGAGAAAAATTCGATTCTCAAATCAGATGCAAAAGGATTGCATTTTTTTTTAATTGAAGGCCTCAAAATCAGAAAAAGATAAAAATAAAATTATTTTTTTTAGAAAGGAAAAAACAATTAGAATGGCGTCTTAACATTCCTATTCGATGAATATTATTAATAATTATCGGCATAACCACTGAAAGGTCGAAAAAGCAAAAAAAAAAAAAAAAATCGAAGGTGGGAAGATAAAAGTATTATTAAAAATATTTTATTTCCGGTATTTTCGATCATGAAAATGCCAGAATCGATCATGAAAATACCGGAAATCCGGCAAAATACCGGAACACAATTACCCCTGATTCCTACTTACATGTAAATACATTGATTTCCCCAGGTCGGGGGAATATTGCAAAGAAGCAAAATTCAAATTCTATTTTTCTCATTTTTTGAAATTTTGAGCTTTTTTCGGGCACTCTCATGCAGAATGGTTTTGCATTGGTTTGATGATGTAACTTAATTTATCTCTCAAACTATATTCACATAAAGATGCCGCACAGTGATACGGTTTGACAAAGGAGTAATGACGTCAATTTCAAGTGGAATGCTACCGACTTTTTTCTGGAATAGGGCTCTAAATTATAATTTTAATTAGTGCTTCATTTTTTGAAAACAATTAGAAATATTTTTCAAACATTTTAGAACTTGATAAAATTGAAGCAAAACCGGCAATACAGCACTTGATTACAGCCCTAAGTTGACACAGAGAATGATGGTGTTCAAATTGGTCATTACAAATTTTTAAATAAGTTTTTAGTAGAAATAAAGAGAAAATTTATTTATTTGCATTTTAACGAAGCTTAATAAATATTAAAAAGGGGAAAAAAAAAACTATTTCTTACAAATGTTGTAAAAAGATTGTATTTTTCACAATGTAAAAGACCCTCGAAGCATGTAAAATTTCAAATATATGAGCTTTTTAAAATAAAATAATTCAAGAATTGCATTTTAGTTAAGCTATGATGACAGATATTAATAATTAACAGCATGATCCCTGAAATTTTGGCCAATGCTTGAAAAAAAAATCTTTTGAGGGGAAATATTGGCAAATTTCCTGCACTAATAGCATTTGCAAAATGAGAATTTTCAGGCAATTCTATGTTCCCCAGTTCAGTCAACGCCCTATTTGAAGAGTTATAAAAAATATGGGTTTATAGGAAGTAATAAAAAATATGGGTTTCAAAATATTAAATAAGCAACAAAGAGGGTGAAAAAACTCAACTATTTTCGAATAAAAACTTGCTTTGGAAAATAAAAAGTCTCCAAAAAAGTAGCTCTAGTGAAAAAAAGTTGCTTTTTAGCCTGTTTTTGCATCAAAAAGTCTCCAAAGTCTCCTTGTGACAAAAAAAGTAGCAAAAAGTAGCATTTAAGTAGCCTGTGGCAACCCTGCTAATAGCGTTTTGAATAGATTTTTACTTAAATAGCTCAAAATAATAATATTTAATAATGAAAACTAGACAAGAACTCTAAAAAATACACAGAACAAATAAGTTACAGGAAAAAAAACGTAAAAACAGATTAGGAAAAAAAGTAATTTATCAAATCAAGTTTTTTGTACAGGGGAGGAGGGGGGTCCAAAAAGTTATATAGTTAAAGAAGAGGGTCTGTGGAGATCTGGACTTTCGGAAGCCTTGATAAAGAGAATATATATATACCAATTCATATATAATATTACACTCTTAACTATTTCCATACATCAAAAATAAGATAATGATAAGTTTGTTTTTTTTTTTTTTCAGGGACAAAAAATAAAAGGTTAAAGAACAAATATAAAACAACTTACTTCAAGAAGTATTGAGCCAAATATATTATTATTTATTATATTAGGCTTACTGGAAGAAACTTCACTTTCCTGAAGTTCATCGCCGGCTTCAATTTCTGTAAAGAAAAAAAATCAGATATCAAGTTATCTGAATGTTTTATATGCATGATAAATTAATGAAGTAATAAAGCTAACAGTAACAGAAGCACTCCATTTATCAAACTTGGGCTCCACAGCAATAGTTTGATAAAGCATAAAGGATAAAAAAAACTTAGTGAAAAGTAAATAACACTGGGATTGGCAGTTCAGATGCAAATATATTCTGGATCCTCCCTCAACTTTTGGAGGCAAAACTTTACATTTTCATGCAGATACACAAGCCACAGATAACTTTTATTGATCTTATAATATTGATTTTATAATTGAAGCTTTTTCTAAAACTTTGCCAGAATACAATCTTATTTTCTGAATAAAGCAATTGTGAATGATAGCATTACATACACAGGGCTGTCAACCTTATTAGGGAGTTATGTGTAGTAAGAAGGGAAAAAAAGTGTAATTTCCAGTGCTTAAGTGTAGTCTAGCGTGGTTCAATATATCCCCTCCCAACCATTATAGGCGGATATGCTTAAATCTGTTCTTAAAATGAAACAATTTCAAAACATATCTAAATTTCAAACAAATTCTTTACATAAAAAAATTGCAGGAAAATGAGATTTCATTTTTTAAATTATTAATAGATAATGTTCATTATACTATTCTGCAGATCTGAGTTTTTTTTAAAAACAAGTCAAGCTGAAACTTTGTCAAATGACAGCAAATTCACAAAAAAAAAAAAACTTGGCAAATAAATTTTTAATCCAAATTCACTCATTCTTTCATTTAATTTAGTAATACAACAGGATTAAATAAAGAAAAACAAAAACTGAGATATTTTAACTATGAAGAATGTTTTAATAACAATGTGAGGTTGCCCAGCTGCTAGTTCATCTGGAAATTCCTTCAAATACCATGATTCGTTGTTATGAATCATACTTATCTTTTCAATTAATAAAGCATTCAAAATTTCAGTGCCAAGTTCATCGCTCCGATTCCGGAATTTTTTGGCATTTGTTTCAAACGAAGATGCCACGCGAAATGATACTGGAATCCACTCGAAAAAGCATCATTGGAGACTACGCATAAAAGGACATTAAATCCACAAGGAACAAAAAAAAAAAAATAATAATAATAATTAGTTGTTCGTATGATAATTCAACAAATGCGTAGAATTTGCTTCTCCATTCGCAGTGCGTAGTAAGCTGGATAAATACGTAGTTCCGACGCTAAATGCGTAGTAGTTGGCAGCCCTGCATACACAGGGTCCATGCTAAGGAAGTTGGATCTGAATAAAACTCCAAGACAATCTTTTCAATCTTCGGCTGGCAAATGTCTCGTATAGAATATTTTTTTAGGGCTATGAGAAATTTTAGCAAGAATTCCCCACTCATTAATTTGTTTTTGAAAGAGAAAAATGTGAAAGAATTTCCAGAAGTAAGGGAATCAAAGCTTTAGAAAAAAAGTCATACAACTTATTTTTCTTACTTGTATCTTCTTGCGTGCGAATCTGATTAACAGTTTCTTTTAATATGGCACACTTATCTGGTTTACAAGAAAGCGAACTCATGTCAGACGGGCTAGCAGAAACAAGTTCTGCCAGTTCTTCAATATGCACGTTTTCCTGTTCTCTTCGGCGCTTTTCATTAAGGCACTTGTTTCTGAAAAGATGGTACATATCAATGTTAGAAATACAGCACACAAAGATGGTCAAAACTATTCATTTCAATTTCTTTTAAAGTGGTTTACACAAACTCAAAAAGTACATAAGGGATTTCCAAATTAATTACAAAAGAGCCCTGGAAAAGTTTTCCTCAGGCTTTTTTCTGGAATAAAATTTTCTACAAAAAAAATTTGACATTTATCTCATTTAAGTGCAACAATTGAATTTTCTTACAAATCTTTCTTAAAAATGTATACTATTTTACCTTCTCAGAAATATGCGCAAAACTTTTCTATTGAAATGGCTTTTCTGTTTTCCAACTATTAATAGATTTCGAAGTTTATCACACCAAAAATCATTTAAATTAGCCAAATCACCATGGTCATTAACTTCGAGTAGGGTGAGAATTCAATAATTAATTAAACAAATCTTCTGAAAGATTAATTATTACTTTTTTTTTTGTTTAATGTAAGAAACAAGAAACTTTTTCTTTCCATAAAAAGTTTGGTACACACAAAAATGAGGGCGAGTCTCAAAATGGGCCAGATAAAGAAAAAAAATTCAATCAACTTTGTTAAAAATGCATGATGTTTTATTATTATTTTTTTTTTTTTACTTTAGCTCAATCTATAATGGGAAAAATATTTGCCATGATCAATTATATATTTTTTTTCTTTCTATATAGTATAGTGCTCAATATATAATAGTGATGATAGTAAATTTTATTAGGGATGGACCGGATAGTGATTTTGCCGGATACATGGCTGGTATCCACCTACCGGATACCGGATATCCTGCGGATATCCGACATTACAGTTACATTGCATTTTCACTTATTTACATCATTTCTTTCAAATATATTAAGTACATTCAAATATAAATTGCCCTTGCAACGCAGCTAGTAAAGTAATACATTTTGTTGTTTCCAATTTTGCAAACACAAAAAATACAATTTTATTATGAAAGTTTTTTTATTAATAATAATACAATTGTAAAAGTTTTCTACATACAATTAAAAAATGAAAATATTAACACAGGACCACTTTGGGCCATAAACTTTTACTTAAATAATCAACTTGAAATTTAATATGTCACTCAAAAAAGGTATACATTCTCTAAAAAGATGTAAATTATCATCTGAAATATATTTTAGAAAGTTATGCTAAACATTCACTTCCCTTTTAAAAACAAATCAATAAATTTATACATAATAATCAATTTGAAATTTTATATCAATTGCAAAAATTTAGATACGCATTCTAAAGATGCAGATTAGCATTTTAAATATATTATTAAGAGTCATTCTCAAAACGTTCACTTTTTTAAAATCAAATTAACTTATTCCTCAAATAATCAACTTAAATGCTTTCCTTCAATTCCAGAATATAAAGATACACATTTTAAAAAGATGCAAATTATCATCTTAAATATATTATTCAGAGCTCTGCATAACATGTACAAATAGACTTAAAAATTCTAAAAATAAAGATACAAATTCTTAAAAGATGCAATTTAACATCTTATACATCATGAAAATTATGCTAAATATGTTCACTCCTTTAAAAATGAATTTATAAACTTAAATTTGAATAATCAACTTATATTTTTTTCTTTAACTCAAGAAAAAACAAAGATACACCTTCTTTAAAGATGCAGATTAAAATCTTAGAAAATTAGAAAAAAGAAACTTAAGCAATAATTTATAGCTATTAGTCCTAACTGCTATAATCATCGTCTACTTTAACCTAATGCTGAAGCTCAGTTGAAATTCTTAGCTAAAATAATTTTCCTCGGAAAAGCGAAGATTACTAACTTCACTCGGGATTCCAAAATTCCCAATGAGCTTACGCCGTTAGGATTGACCTTAATTTACTCATCAGCTTAATTTATCAGCGACGGACAATATTTAAATTTTTCATTTCAAAAAAGAAGTTTTTCGGCATTATTCCGTGCTAGACGGTTTCTGTGGTCAGTATAAATTCTCTTAGCTCGACTAAATAAATATTCAGAGTTTGCGGATCTTGGCAGAGCACTTAAGTACCTCAAAACAAGAGGCTTCGGTCGTGGAAACTCTTCTGCATGATGTTTCCACCAAGTAATGGAATTTTCATTTCTTTTAATAGGGGGGAGACTAAAATACTTTAAAAACTCTTGACCTCTAAATTCGCTCTCAGAGTTTTCAGTAGATTCGCCTTCTATGCCTATGTTTTCCTGCGAAGCAACTTTTTGTTTTTTTTTTACGAATTCACTGTAACAGTTCCATACGTCTTCGTGAACTTCATCTTTGAAACTTTTTTTTAATCAATAATTTGTTTTTGTTTTGGTTTTTGTTTTTTTTTTTTTTTTTTTTTGCCTCAGCTTCACTTTGGTTTCTTTTCGAGAAAAATGTCTTTTAGAATCCAAGTTTTAGCTTTTGTTATGTCATTTAAAAAGAAAGATTTGAACCGGGGATCAAGTGCAGTTGCTATGCAAAAATGTTTTTCGTTTTGTACATTTAATTTTTCCTCATTTAAAAACATCTCTTGTCACAAGTCACGCTGTTTGTAGAAGTATATTGTTATTAAAAGTGCGTGAAGTGACTTTTTTCTTACCCCCTTCCTCCCCCTTGTCATAAACAGTCTCAATTTCATAAATTTCTCTCTCCCTCAAACCATGACATCCTTTGCGGAATTCCCCTTTATGCAGTTACAATGTTGGTCATTTTTTTAAAAAATGAATATCCGTACATATATCTATGAGTTAAAAGAAAGCTCGACTCTGTGGCTGTATACACCCCATAGCACCTACAACATTAAAATTTGGTTAAACTATGAATTTGAACCTGTAGCAATCCCCCTCCCCTCCCCCATATCCGACCTCGAAACAGCTTTCAGTCAAGATAGAACATAGGATATTACTCCCTTATAAAATAATAATGATGTGAAACCAAACTTTCTATGTCTTTTATCATTCCTAGCAGCTGCGCTGTGTCAGTGTTTTACTAGTTTCCTCGTGTTCTACAAGATATGGTTAAATGCTGAGCAAGTGCACCCTGCCTTTTCAATGGACTATCCAGTGAATCCTTCCAGTGAAAATACTAAATATCTACCCCCCCCCCTTCCCACACACATAGCAATTTCGATAATCATTGAAAAGAGTGAAGGGGTAATAAATTTTAAAAAGTCGCAAATGCGAAAATGAACACTATTTTCAAATTGCAATTGCGCAACCAAACCATTCTAAAACAAGGAAAAAATAAATCCTGTAAAAGGGCTTATTTTCCGAGGCGTGATTTTTTGGAAAATGAAGATATCTGTGATTTTATGAATTTTATCTAAACAGAATCGAAAATTGGTTATGAAATATTTAGCGAGACTTTAATTTTCGGACTATAACGAGCTTGCGAAAATAAGTACTTTTACAGTACTCATAAATAACCTTTCTCTATATTTAAAACACAGTGGAATTCGGCTACAACGCAACCCGACTTACACGAAACGGATATAACGCGAGTTTTTTCTGTGAAACGAAATGTTCAAACACGAATTCTTCTCCTGTCATGCGAAATTTTCGGGAAGGAAATGCAGGGCGTAAGTATCGACTAGGTTATTGATTTGATATTAGTTTCGTGATAGACTTTGATCCGTTTAGCACCACTGAAAGCGGAAGTTCCCACACCGTGGGAGTCTATACGTCACGTTGACTCAGCGTATTGAAATAACCATTTATCATATGAGCGTTGAAGAGAGATAATGCCACCTAAGCCCGCGCTTAAATCTAAAAGGTGCTAATGATTGGAAAGAAAAAGAGAAAGTTTCTGACAATTAATGAAAAACTAAAAATTCTTGATATGTTGGAACAACTAAAGTATTTTGTTTTGAATAAAGCAGTTTTTCTTTCAAACACAGTAAAAATTCAATTGTATATTTGAAGGGCTAGGGGGAAAAAGATGAAAGTGACCAAAAAGCGATTTCGAGAAAAACGAAGAACTAAGTTTGATTTCTCGTAGCTCCTTGTGTAGTTTTCCGAGTTTTCATGCACATTTCGGTCGCTTCTCGTCTTTTTTCCCCCTTGTTGTTCTACCAGATGATACTAGTCCTTCATAGCCCCTAGATAGCGCTAATATCTCAAAATTGACGAAAAAGTGACTCATCTTTTTCACCCCTGGCCCTTCATTTGTTATACATCTTACAGCTACGAATTATCTATTCACAATTATCTATGTAAGAAATGAGAGTATATAGTTAAGAAATGGTTTAATAGTCTGTGTGGGGTGTTTACAAATGCTTAAAATAATTGGGTATGTTAATAAAAAATCCTTATTCATACATTTTTCTATAACGCGTAATTCCGACTTACGCGATTAGTCCTAGAACGCATCCCTCGCGTAAATCGTTGATGGACTGTAATGCGTTTTCAAAATACCTTGAAAACATTGAAGATAAGAGACAGCATTTCAACAGTTACATTTCATAATTTAAATGAAAACTTGCCTACATTGGCGGCCGTCTTGGTCTCACAGACTATGGTTTTCGAGGTCTCTGGTCATAAAATGTTTAGTGCCCTCCCCCACGCCCACCTAAAATTTTAAGGAGATATTTTTTTCCCTAAATTAATAAGCAAAGCACTGCGAGGATAGATAAAGGCAGGCCCGTCATTTAGGGGGGGGCAGGGGAGCTCAATTGCTCCCCTCCTGACTTTGGGAAATCAATGTATTGGCATATAAGTGGGCGTGGTTTATGCCACTTTTTGGTAAATTTTACATTGTGTGTATGCACCCTTTGCCCCCCCCCCCCTGGAAAAATTCGAAATAACGTCCCTGGATAAAGGTTAAAAACCAGATTTTTCATTTTTTTCTTTTTTGCACATTTGTCACAGATAGCACTTCGGCTTTACTGTACAAGCTTCGTTATCTGGTTTCTTATTTAAATAAAGCGTAGAAAAAACGTCAAATTCCAACATTTCCGTATTGTTGGCATGGATTTCAAAACAACTCAAAAACTCATTTCTGCAGATACTGCTTTTCACATTCCTACTCCAGGGTAAAGATTTTCGACACGTCAGCGCCTCTAACTTGAAGCACATATCCCGAACCATTCGTAATTCGACGTTTCACTTCACAGCGTTTTACCGAAGTCAAGCTAAGAGGAAGAAATTATTGGCAACTTTCCAGTAGCAGATATGCGATAGAAGAGGAGGGGTCGGATATGAACCTTAATCGACGTTTTTAATGTCTCTGCAAGTTAAAGTATATACAAATTGAGATTGGATGCACATTTCTTTTCTGAAAAAATGAGGAATCTCCCATTGCCGGGATTGACTGTCAGTTCACTTAACACCAACTACAAGGTTTATCAAACAAAAAAATTTTAACTGGAAATTTTGCAAAAAAATATTCCAATTAAACCCTCTCATCATACCGGATAACCTCTACACCAATACCGGATATCGCCCAAAACAACACCGAATGACCGGCCGGATATCTTGCAAAAATCTGTCGGATATCCGATCCGGAGAGGCTTGGCCGGATCGGATATCCGGGGATACCGGATAACTAAAAAACCAGCCGGATAGGCCGGATACCGGATAGTAACCGGTATAGCTGAAAACTGGGAAATTTGGTTAGTAGCCAGTGGCCAGTGGACTCAATTATATTAGTCTCCACTTTTTAAAGTTAGTCGCCACTTTTTAAAACTGCAACTAACGAAGCACTGTTAATACGTTTTACATTTTATATGTTTTTAAATGGGTTCCAAAAGCGTTCAATACATACTGATGTAAACCAACAAGTTGTATATTTATTTGTATGTTTCCTTTATACAGTCCCTATAGGTCAACACTCGCGGTCGCCAGTCGCCAAATGCGACCAATTTTCACAATTTGGCGATCATTATTTTCACTGAGGTCGCCAAAATGGCTACCATTAAAAAATGCTTCACCCCTTTCCCAAATCCTCTTGTCCACTAAACATTCGGCAGTCCGATCGTGGGGGGCGTAGAAGGGGGGTGGTATTATACTCTTATCCACTTAAAATTCGGCTGAAAATATATCACTTCTTTAATAGAAACACGTGCCTCGCCAAAAATAGCTCACCTGGTTTGAGATTTTAATCCTTTTGCATCTTGATAATGTTTCAATAATTTTTGAAGTTTTGAGGCGTTTTGTTATCTGTTAATGTAACTCGGCTCATTTTATACAGTAATTTTGTAATATATTTATTAATATAATTTTAATTGCTCATTTTAATATTAACCATTGAGACATAGCTTGGCTCATGCCACCAAAAAGCACGTGGGTCACCGAAATATGCGGGCGTGTTTGAGCTATCAATCTTTTTGCATCCTGATAATATTTATAGTATTTTGGAACTTTTGAGACTTATGTTATCTGCTACCACAACATGTCTCACTTTACTCATTAATTGAGGGATTTTTGTTTTTCTTTTTTTTCATTATTTTTGTTGCTTGTTCATATCATACAATGTTAACCAAAAAAAACGTGAGTTACCGCCCGTGCGCAGAAGTCACACGTGCCTCGCCGAAAGTTGCGTATCTTGTTTGGGATTTCAATCCTTTCACATCCTAAAAATATCTCAATTATTTAGGAATTTCTGAGGCATCTTATTATCTACTACCATAGCTTGGCTCGTTTTATGTATTATTTTTAATTTATTTACAGGGATGAAAATCTTCCCCGTGTCCGCGATGTTCCGCTTTTTGTATTTTTTCTTTCTTTCCGCGATCAAAAAATTAATTTTGCATCAAGTTTAGAAAAATAAATAAATAAAAATACACTCATTACTAAAATGAAGTTTAAAATAAATTTATTTAAAGTGGTAGAGGTTGAAATTATTTCCAACTTCCAAAACAATGGAAATGTTTTTAGGATGCAGCAGGATTGAGATCTCAAGGATGACCTGCAATTATCGGCGAACTATGTACTCTATTTTGGCATGCTGCCAAAAACAGTTTGATTTGTAGGAGGTAGAAATTAAAAAAGTTTAGCTAAAATATTAGAGATCTTTGTCAAAAAATTGGGAAAATTATTTTGATCTTTAAAATTTATCAAAATAACTGAAGACTATACAATACTAATTAGAGAATTTGTTTCTTGAGATACACTTGTCTAATTCATCAAAAGTTGCACCACTCCCCCTTTTTTTTCTACATTGTTGTGAATGACTTGAAAATAAATAGTGAATGAGCAATTAAGAGCTTTTAAAAATATTTACTTTCGATTTCAGGGCGCAAATTGAGAGAAAATCTTGCATGACTAATTTCGCAGAATGTGGAGAAAAAAAATCTATCCGAATTTTAAGTCTCGCAATTTTTCCTCTTTTTTGACTTTGAGCTGTTTTCAACCCTGTATTTACTAATTAACCTAATTTTAAATCTTTGTTCATACCATATGACCAAACCCAGATAATATAGACGAACTCGCGAACGCCGTTCGCAGAAAACTTTCGAAGTTTGCAGAAAATTTTTGCATTTTGTTAAAAAAGTTATAAATTTAGGAAGTTTTCTATCTGAAATATGTCTTGATTTTGTTCATTGTGGGGCAGTAGCTTGTTACATACGAAACTGACACATTCATTAATCATGACGGATTGACAACCAACCTCATGGTAGAACCTGCACTTCATACAACTTGATATTTTTGTTGTTGGTAGCACTTTAGGATTCAGAAGCCCACTTTTCTTTGCAGAAAATTTTAAAGAAATTATTTAAGTTTGCAGACAGTTTTACATTTTATCTAAGTCTGCATATGACCTGAACCTTAAAAGTAGTTCGACGCCCATGCCAACAAAGAAACACGTGATGCGACCAAAAATTGCGGCCTCGTTTGAAATTTCAATCTTTACATCCTGACAATATTTAAATTAAAAGGTGATACAACTCAAAAGCACAAAATTTTACAGAAGAGACAGAAAAGAATTTAAACTTTAAGTACAGCCTAAAACAAGGAAAAGTTCAGTTTTAGAGCATTACTAACTGGTTTTGCAAACCATAGGGACCCTTATGATTTTTTTTTTTTTTTTGGAAACAACATCTAAAACTGTTATATATTTCTACATGAACAGCAAAATTTACCCATTTGCTCAGTCATAAATAAGATCAAGTCAAAAGTAATTAACCAGTTTCATACTCTATTCATAATACTTAACTAACATTTTATATAAAACAAAAATGCATACCGTATATACTCGCGTATAAGTCGAAAAATTTAGTCCAAAAAATGAAGTTGAAAGTTAGGGGGTCGACTTATACGCGGGGCAGAATTTCCGAAAAATTTTCCCAAACTTTTGGAAAAAAAAACACTCAAAAACGAGGAAATTTTTCAGATTCAGTCCAACTATTTTAAACAGACGCTAAAGAAGTAAATACTCATACATTCTACTGTATTTTTGCATAGTTTGATTGTGAAATAAAGAATAAATATTTACAATAAACGACCGACGTCGTGAAAACTGCAGGAATTGCGAATTCGCGAATTTTCCGATTGATGGTGTTTATCCTTTTGAAACAGAATGTAATACGGCTACATCGCAAAATTTATTGATAATAATAATGCAAAATAAAAGCAACAAATAGCAAAAATCGTCGCTGCAAAATCGAACCCTTACAAAATCCGCGATCGCAAAAATGAACTCTTTTTGTAAAAAAGAATAACAATCTGGTTATTTTCAACACAAGAAAGCTCACTGCATTCCATTTTCCTTCTTTTTAAAATCGCGGTAAAACGTTCCCGGACCGGTCCCGTTTTACAAATATCGAGATCGCAAAAATGAAGCCTTTTAGTGAAAAGGAATGACAATCGTGCTGTTTTTAACACAAGAATGTTCCAGTGCATTTCAATTTCCTTCTTTTCAAAACATTTATATTTAAAAATCGCGGCAAAAGGTTCCCTATCATTTCAGAAAGTGCGGTCTCGACTTATACGCGGGTTTTCGATTTTTTCCCGATTTTCCTTAAAAAAGTAGGGGGGTCGACTTATACGCGAGATCGACCTATACGCGAGTATATACGGTAGTTATACGTATCTTCTCTATATATATTTGCTGATTTTCTGACTAAAAGAATGTAGTATTTTATAATGATGAGTTTTAGTTAACAACTGGAAACATTTAAAAATAGAGTAATAAATAATGCTAAAAACAAGAAACCAGAGTTAAATTGTTTATTTAAACACATCATGTACTTGATTAAAATAGTATGATAAGTTTCAATTATTTATATATGCGCTGAAAAAGAAAAAGGTTTTTAAATTTGTATTGAGATTTAATTGATCTTATTAAAACTGTTTAAAAATATATAACATTTTAACGAAAAACGATGTTATTTTAAGTGACTCCTCTTCTTCAATTTTGCACTTTCCCCCACGTGATCGCTGAGCAGCCATTCCAAAGCAGGTGGCACGTGCAGGGTTCAAAGTTCAAAGTGCAAATGACGAATGGCGGTTCCTTGTGGCTCAATTTCTTCCTCTAGCGATGGGGAGAAGAGGTGGGGAAAGAAATACATGGAAGTAGCGCGGAACAGGAGGGGGGAAATGTGGTTCGATTGGGAATGTTTAGAGTGACTGAGCAAGAGTGGCGACCAAGAGTGGCGATCGATGCCACATTTTTAATCACCACTTTTGCAACTTTAATCGCCACGTGGCGAGTGGCGACCGCTAATTTTCAGCTATAGTTACCGGATATCCGGTTCATCCCTAAATTTTATAATTTTTTTGTTTGTAATACATAAAAAAATTCTGTTGATTTTTAATTAGCATGTACAGCAGTGTATCAGCCAAGCTAGGACATCAAAAACATAAGCAGACTACATGAGGGTGGATCGAAAAAAACATTTTTTTTTTTTTTTTTCTGGAAGTTCAAATTGGCCCGTGTGAGAAAAGTTGTCCACTAGCACTAAAAAATTGCCTGTAAAATTTGAAGTTGATCAGACAAAATTTTCATGCTCCGCAATGAGGTCAAAGTTCGAAAATTGAGCCCAAAAATACATTTTTTCATCTTTACAAAAACATTAGTTTGTAATACCAGGGGTCTGGCCAAAGGAAAATCGGGTCCGTTAACGGACCCTTCACAAAAATACGATCAAACAAAACGGACCCTTCACAAAATGCTGATCAAACAAACGTACATTTCACACATTCATTCAAAAAGCAAATCTGAAATCAAAATAATGCATAGCATATTTCTGTGTAAAAGCCCATAACTTTTGGGCCTTTTCCAAAGTTAAAGAAGGGAATCGCTTATCCGATAACTTTGCGAAAAAAAAAAAAAAGTCGGCACTTCCTGCCTGCCCTGCGATGCTCGGGCAAGCAAAAATCTTTAGTGCAAAATGTAGCACTTTTTGTTGGTTTCTTTTAAAGAAATTAACAACTTAAAAAAGGTAGTTGTTTTGCTTTAATGGTTCTGCTTGTTTGTTTTATCATATGCAAATCAAAGTGGCTTGCTGCGATGTTGCTGTTGTTATAGATTTCTCTGGAAGTGCAGAGTAAGGATTTTTCTCCCTGCTATGGACTTAAACATAAAGGAAATAATAATAATAGCAATTATCAGCAGAATGAACTTAGAACTGCAAACAGATAGCTAGGGTTGGAGAAAAAATGGGATTGCTTCTGGGTAGAGCGATCAGCTATTTAAAATTAAAATTATTTCCATCTGACATCTTTGGTGCGATGTTTTGACCTTATTTTGGCAGAAAATTATCTTTTTTTTATTTCATTTATTTATTTTTTTTTTTTTAATGCTTACAAGGGTGGTGTTTTAGTTATATTCAGGAATTAATGTATTTTTGCGTCTGTTAATATTGGAAGTCTGGTATTGTTTGTTTTGCTATGTTTCCCTACCGTATTTTTTCTCCGAATTTTTGGCGAATATGTCGGTGATTATTAATGACATTCATCATATAAACCTGATGAAATATAGCTTTAAAATTTTTGACTTTAACAAATTATTAAAAACCGTTTTTATATTTCTGATGCTTTCATTTTGAAAAAAGCGATCTCTGCATCCGATATGAAAATCGAATTTTACTTACTTTTCAAGCTAATTACTCTTTATTAGGAGGCAAATAAATGAAAATTCGCTTTATTTTTTGCTCAGATCATTATTTTAAAATTTTTAAAGCAAAATTAACTGTTCTTTTATGAGTCTAAATGTTAAACGATCGTTCCATTTTATTTTTGCATTAATTGTGTTAACAGACATTAATAATATGTTTACCATTGACCTTTAAATGCAATTGTAAAAAAAATCACCAAAAAAAATTATTTTATGTTCCGTTTTTATGCTTTTAATGTCACTTGAACACTTGAATTCACTCGTCACTTGAAAACTGCAATCTCTTTGCATCCGCTACAGGAATCGGACTTTTCGCATTTTTGATGTTTAATACGCTTTTTCAAGAGGAAAATAAATGAAATTCATTTTTATTTTTTTTTAATTAAAAAAAAAAGAAATTTTTTTTTTTTTTTTTTGCAATTTTTTTTTTTTCCAAAATTGTTTGATTTTCACAAAATTATTTCATTTTTCACAAAATTATTTAGTTTTTCACAAAAAACGGACCCTGTGAAAAATCCTGGACAGATCCCTGAATACGATACTGGTCCCCCACTTCTATCAAGTTTTGTATGAAGGGTTTTTTGACCGCAAGGGGCAACTTTTCTATCCGTGGTCCTTTCAAAAGAGTTCTCTAGTGTTGTATAAATGGTTTTGATCGTAAGAGACAACTTTTCTACCCATGCACGTTTTCAAAATAGATATATTTTTTCATTCATGATGAAGAAGTGCTATTCTGGGGTTAAATATGCAAATTTCGACCACCATGAGAAGCATGAAAATTTTATCGGACTGTGATATAATTTTACATCATAATTTCATCCCATTGGGTAATCGCACCCTAGCGATTTGAAAAACTAATGTTTTTGTAAAGATGAAAAAAATGCATTTTTTCGGCTCAATTTTCGAACTTTGACCTCTTGCGGAGCATGAAGATTTTATCTGATCAACTTCAAACTTTACAGGTAATTGTTTAGTCCTAGTGGACAACTTTTCTCACCTGGGCCGATTTGAAATTCCAAAAACAAGGTGTAAAAAAATCAATGATTTTTTCAAAAAAATCAAAAATTTCAGTTATTAATTAATTTTTATTTGTGAACAATTTACCTTTAAGTTTTTAAAAATACAAAAACACCTTTGAAGTAAAGCTTCACCAGTAAGAATCCCAGAAAAAAGTGTTAGGAGCCAATCTGAAAATAATCAAGTCTTTTAGCTAGGATAAAAATCAAATGGGGCAGGAAGCTCAACCCAATCCTCACTTCATTCAGCCCCCCCCCCCCTCTTTATTTTGCTTTTGTTTTGTAAAGCTGGAATATGTTCCATTTCAGCCACTAATAAAGACTCCCAGACCCTCTAGTTTACCATGAGTTAATTAATTCTGGGGCGATTCTAGACTTGGCAACCATTCCTCGTATTACCCCTAACGTATACCAGGGAACCGAGCCCGCTCGGTTAAAAAAAAAGTTTTGTAAACTCGTGTTTTTTTCTAAAGTGCGAAGTACTTATTTAGATAAACATGAAAAGCATTTCTGAGCCTTTGGTTGCAATTACGCATTCAAAACAGCCGTAATTTATTGTAAAAAACCCAAACCTATTTAATCTATGCTCACTGTAAAATCACACCTAATTTAATTTCATTTGGTGCCAAAGGCGCGAGAGGGATTGATAAGAATGGAAGTTGGTTTTGACTTTCACTTCACTTTACACTCCAGGTTAAAAAGTTCAGCAGTATAACAACAAATTGAAAAAATAGGAAATTATAGGCGTCATGGTCTGGATTATTTGACACTGATCGACCTTGCAAGGAAAATTTTTTTAATTTTAATTTTTAGGAAAAAATTTATTTTTTAAACATTTTTTTGTGAAGTCCATTTTCTACAATAAATTACTTTGCCAAAAGTTTGCTTGTAGATCACAATTACTCCTAAACAAGCTTGATTTTCAAATATTATATTTTTTCAGTAGAAAGAAACAACTTACATTTGTAAATGTGGCTTTGAGTTTGATTTTTTCCTCTTTTTGCCTGCATGAGGGGCCAAACTCATCGTAATCCAAACCATAAGAGAAAGATTTTTGTTGATCCTGAAAAGTAATATAAAAATTTTCAACAAATATACCACCTAAATAAAATGCAGTAGAATGTCAAAAATTCAAACAGATACCCATAAAAATAAAAAGTGCTAGACATATTGTCAAGGAACAAATACATTTTGTGAAATTGATAGTAACAAACAATATTTGAAAAATTTTCTTTGACTATGATCTTCAGTTTTCTTTTGTTATTTACTATCTAATAGAGCTGACACGTTTTTGCCAGAGGTGAAAAAGAACAGGTAAAAACGGTCCTGGTAAAAATATCTTTTTGCCAAAGTGGAAACTTTTTACTAATTTCAACTTTAAAGATTTTTTTTTTTTTACTTTGAACATTCATTGCATCATTGAACTTACGCTCTTAGTAAAAGACTTTTATAGTTAAGTTTCAACTATTATCAAGTATCACTTATCGCAAGGGACGTAACAAAAGGATATTTGTGATCAACACCCCAAAACCCTGTGTCAAAACATTTTATAAGCAGTAAACTAGTATTTTATATATATGTAAAGATGTTTATGAACCCCTTCCACTCACCCAATATGGGAGGTAAATTTTGATTGCACTAGTGGTTGAAACTAAGAACAAATTCTTATCCTTAGGTTACTTTTTAACAGAAAATTCAATGCCAAATTTGCTATGTTATCAAGGCTATATAAATTTATAGAGGAACAAACTAAATTAATATTTACTATATCATAGCTTCAGAGCAATGGTAGATTAGATACAGTCTTTAGGTCCATCAGGTTGAATTTTTAAAGAAAGGGGGGAGGGGTGTACAATACAAATTACACGGAATTACTTAATAGTTAATACAAATTACACCGGATTTATGTAAACATATAATTTCTCAAAGTTCGGGGAGGAGGCAATTCTCCCTCCTGACCCTCCTAAACGAGAAGCCTGGCTATCTTACTATTGTTTAGAGGCTTTAATGGCTTATTGTTGCTCCGAGATAACGAGCTGAAAAAAATTGCTTAACTAGTACATATAGGCAACAAAATGAAAATAATTTCAACAACAGTAGCATCTCATCAGATTCAATTGATTTTCTGCATTAGAGCACATTTTTGTTTAACACAAATATTGTACAGTAAAAACAAATTTTAGAACATTTTTCCCAGTGTTTTTTACTTCCTTTTACGTAGTAAAGGAAGTATTGTGATCGCGAAAAAAAAAAATCACTCAAATTTGAGTCTAAATTTTGATTTTGCTTACCTCCGAATGAATGTTCAGTAGCTTTTTCGACCTGTGAGCACGTGCTTTTATACCTACCAACATATAAGCAACCGAAAAATCCTTTTCAACCACCCCCGAGTAAATTACGACGAGTTTTCTCGTGGCGTCTGTATGTACGTATCTATGTGCATATGTGCCTCGCATAACTCAAAAACTATGTGCCGTAGAAGCTTCTAGCTTAGTATGTAGGCTCTGAAGATGGTCTAGTTGTGCACCTCCCCTTGTGGTTGCATTCGAATGTTCCCAAGGGGGTGTTTTATCCCTTTTTTGGGGTAAATCAGTGTTAATTTCAATGCAGACTAAGTGATATGAATTGGCGCGACCACTTGGTCACCAAGCGTTTAATGCCAACTTGGCGACAAATTTGGCAAAAAAATTATTTTTTGAATTTGGGTTCAACTTGGCACTATTTTGCGAAAAATTCACTGAATGGAAATTAAAATCAGCAATATTTAGAAAATTAACCATTGTAAAATATTTTTTGCATTGTTTCGTGGCAGATTAGGGGAGTAAATATTTGAATTGTTACCTTGCTCACTCCAAGCACTTTTTTTAACACTTAAGGCAACTACTAAGAAATTTACACGTAAAAGGAAGTAGTGTGGGGTCCATACCAGATTTTTTTTTTTTCAATTAGTCAAAATTATTTTAATTATCAAACGAATGTCAAAGCAGTTTTAAAACTATGTTGATTTAATTCCCACTTATATTGTGCACAAAATTGAACTCTGATTACTTGGCCAAATTTTGATCAGGTACTCGGTCAATGCCGAGTAGGGGAACAAATTGAATATTTCTAAGAAAAAATGTTTCATAAATTTACAATTGCTTTATTCATAAAACTCAACTCTGTATGAGTTAACTAATGTATGACTTAAAAAGAAATTGCCACTAGTAAAATCAATACAGGGTGGAAGTAAGCTAAGGACAAAAGTCGTATCTGCACTTTTTAACAAAATTGAGCTATCCCCACCAGGTGGTTCTTTGAAATGTATTTTACCTAAATACAAAATCATATGATCATTTGAGAATGGGAAATATTTTTCAAAAATATAAAAAATGTTTCATCTGAATCAAATGCATGGTGGAGCAAAACTTAAAGAGAAACGTTAAACTTAAAAATCTCAGTTTGAGCTCAGCTGCAGATACCACTATAACGCTTAGCACGGCAGTACAGACTATGTCCTTTTTGTGTTACAAATGCATGAATGTGCATTTGTGTGTAACTTTCTTTTTATATCACATATTAGTGTTAAATTCACCTTTGGCCAGGACTAGTTCTTGGATTTCTAAGATGAATATTCATATTGATGACAACTTTTGCACATTCAAGTTTATGGAAAAGTGATAACACAAAACTAAATTATTTTTATAACTGTAAGTAAAAGGTTCTGACTAATTTGGGTAAAGCAATACTTAGAACAAAATTAAAAATGCAATGAAAGTATTTTAATAATCAAAATCCTTGAATTTTTTTTCCCAGTTTTTGTTATTTTCAGGGTAGAAATAACATTTTGCCAGCAAAACGACCAAGCGTAACTATAGAATAGTCTCTTAGAGTACCTACTGCAAATATTTTTCATTTTTCTTTGTACAAACAATAAGTTAACTTTTGTTAAAAAATGCAATTACATTTTGTAGCTTTACGTACTGAGTTCTATGTCATACAATGTACATAAAACCTCTTTTACTAAATGGTAAGAGTTCCTGGAAAAGGGTCATTTACACTATGTCCGAACGACACGTCCGTCACGATTTTTCTCCCCAGAAACCAGTTTTCGATCAACATTGCCATGACAGCAGGCCGTCACAATCGGAACCCGTCGCCGTACGGCAAAAGTAGATATTTGTCGTGACGGTCGTCCGTCCAGCAAACAAGCAACCAATCAGAGCGAGTACAAGCGCCATCTTGATTCAAGAACAAATACAGTCACGTGCTTGTCGTTCGCCTGCACAGTATGAATGCCTCTCCCTATTTGGAGGACGTACGTCCGTCCGCTGGGGAAGAAAAATCGTGACTGAGGTGTCGTTCGGACATAGTGTAAATGACCCTTAAGAGTTTTGGCTAACAGCAACTTCCATGTTTTAAAAATCTGCTCACCTTTAGGGATCCATGAAAACTAAACAACTCAATTTTAGAACAGAACATTCTGGATTTGGTCTTTGAATAAGATAAGAAACATTTGATAATTATTTGGGAAAAATCCGAGACGTCATGAATCACGGGTGTGACACTAGGGTGGTCACAAGTAACATGGGGAAATTTTTTTTAACTAATCTTTTGCGGCACCCTCCTAAAATGTGCCAATGGACTAGAATATGAGATTTGAAAAGTTTTAGCTTATTCGGATAATATTAACACGTGCCTCAAAGTGGGTAAAGTTACGAAAAACAGCGATTTTTAGCCAAAAATCGTAGTTTTTCCTCTGCAAAACCAAAACTATTCATCCTAGAAGCTTTATTTTGATCTCATTTCGTAGGAAAGTTCATTTTCTTTAAGTCAATTTCATTTAAAGCCTCGAAAAAAATGATTGAATATTTTTCAGAAATTTTCAAGTCAGGCTGCAGCGTAAATCCTCGAAATTGCTTAGAAAAAAATAAATCATTAAAATGTAAATTAATAAGTTCTTTTAGTAAATTTGATGAACTCTACGGATAACGTTGACTTTTTAGAGAAAAAACAGCAATATTATTACGAATATATAATAAATTTATGTCTTTGAAACTCATAGATAAAATAAATAACTGCGAGTATAATTTATGAAATGAGCAGTACAAGCCATAAATGAAGGGCTTGGAGGATGAAGGGGCTAAGTTACATTTTAAAAAATGAACACTCTCTACAATGGTAAGCAATAGATACAGGTGAGCAAATAAAACTTGGTAAATCAAACAATAGATATCAATAGACCAATTTCATACGCACACTAATGACAAAACCAGAAAACAAAAAAGCTGCAATAACTACAACAATAAAACTTTGAACTTTAATTATTCGCAATTTCTGTTTTGTCGCTTAACCTAGTTCTGTTTTGTCGCTAGTTTGTATGTAAAGAGTAGTAAAATAATGTTATATAATTTAACAGTATATAAAGGTGCATTAAAGCTTTTATTGTCATTTTAACTCTTTGCTTTCCGTCTTAACCCCTTAATTCCTATATTTTAACACAGGAATTTGTTTCATTTATTTCTAAAGTACTGCGAAAATACCCCTTTTTAATTGACAAAGTAAATCCAACAATAAACAAATAAATGTAATTGAATATTGTAATGATTTTAGGTTTTTGCATGAAAATTTCTTATTTTTGATATACTCTACGATTTAACCTGAAAAATGCCAAATAAATACTTTGGACATGATAGCAAAAATGAATGGGATAGCACTTAACGAGAATTAAATTTCCTACAAAATGAGACCAAAATAAAGTTTCTAAGATGAATAGTTTTGGTTTTATAGAGGAAAAACTACGATTTTTGGCTAAAAATCGCTGTTTTTCGCAACTTTACCCACTCTGAGGCACGTGTTAATATTATCTGATTAAGCTAAAACTTTTCAAATCTCATTTTCTAGTCCATTGGCACATTTTAGGGGGGTGCCTCAAAAGATTAGTTGAAAAAAAAAATTCCCCATATTACTTGCAATTTCGAGGATTTGCGTTGCAGCCTGACTTGTGAAAATTCTGAAAAATATTTAATCATTTTTTTCGAAACTTTAAATAAGATAATAATTCGAAAATAAACTTTCCTACAAAATGAGACCAAAATAAAGCTTCTAGGATCAGTAGTTTTGGTTTTACAGAGTAAAAACTACAATTTTTAGCAAAAAATCGCTGTTTTTCTTAACTTTACCCTCTTTGCGGCACGTGTTAATATTATCCAATTAAGCTAAAACTTTGCAAATCTTATTTTCTAGCCCATTGGCACATTGCAGGGGGGTGCCGCAAAAGAAATTCGAAAATTGATTTTTTGTGACCACCCTAGTGTGTGACACTCTCTCAGATTCTTGCTCTTAAAAAAAAACTATTTCAATATGATGGATATTGCAACTGTTAAAGTTGAATCTTTTTTCTGCATATTTTTATTGCTTTTGCTAAAGTGTAAAACAGACATGGAAAGGAAAAAAAAAAAACATTGAACACAAAACAGTGATCATTAAAAGACAACCTTAAAACATCCATGGTAATTATCAAAAACGTCTGTCTTCTAATGAGAGAGATAGTGTACAGAATAGGAAGTAGGAAATAAGCAGTGGTATCGCAAACAATTCAAAACTCAAAACTCATGAGAGACGATGCAATATCCTAAATTGTATCGAAAAATTTATGATGCAAAGAAAAGAATAATTTTTAAAATTGTTCTTTTTAAATAGCAAACTATATCATTATTTTATAATTAAAGCACTGAAATTTTGGGAAACATTTCAATTTTTTCGGATCATCCTTATTTGCCCCTCCCTCAAGGAAAAGAAAAGAATGAAAGAGAAATGGTGAACATTTTTGGCTTCTTTTGGCGAATGTTTTGTGAGTTTTAAGTTTCCTTTTCCATATGCATTTTTTCTTTTCTTAAAAGAAAAGAAAACCAAACAATATGGTTTAAACAAAGAAATAAACAAACAAAAAATATCTTTTTAAGAGTGCAAAAATGTGTGTTGCAAAAGACAAGCAATGAAAGTTTGTCCAGAAGTCATTGTTCAAAACTTATGAATTGCACAATGCACACATTCAATATTATATTTCTGAAAACTTGCTTGTTTGTTGAAAATGTTATTTTGCAAATTATCCTGCAACAACAATGCTAACTGCTTCTCAATTCCTGTTCCTCAGAAGACAGAACTGTTCCTCAATATGAAAATTTGAGGAGCAGCACTGCTCCTCAAAATGAAATACTTATTTCCAACGCCGATAGTCTGATAGTGTAATGGCTGACTAACAATATAACTTACATTTGGCCGCATATCTTAATGATTTTTTTTTTTTTGCTGAAACATAAAACATTGAAATAAAGAATAATGAAATAAATAAAATTTAAAAAAATGGCGTGGAATTTCCCTTTTTCCATTGTATTATTTGTAATCTTACGATCAGACAAAACAGACTTGAATCTCAGTAGAATTAAAAACTATTCATTAAAATCTTTATTGAATTACCAGTGATGGCATGAAGTCAGTCAGTTTAAACACTACAGTTAAAAAGAATGGTTTAAGAAGTCCTATCCAATCTTTTGTCCAAAACAGTCAAGATTTTGTAAGAAAATATCAAAAACAGAAAAGAATCTATTAAAATCCAAACTTCATACATCCTTTTTAGTCTGCAGTAAATTTATTTTGTGTGTGTGCATGTGCATGTACAATAGGGTATGTCATAAAAATAAAAGTTTTTTTTTTCGACTTGGTACACGCACTTTCCTATGTATTCACTCATTTTGAGTTGATTGGTACGAAAAAAAGTTTTTGGAAAAAAATTTAGCTACCGGGAAAACGCAATTTACATATAACTCCTGTGTTTTTTCAAAAAATTCACTACTTTCAGGTTGAATGCGCAATATAGCAGCGGGAATTTTTTTTTAATTGTTCTGCTAACTTAAATGCATGTTTTTAACTGTAATAAACGCACTTTCCCTATAAAAAATATAGTTAAATATACATTTCGCGTCTTTTTTTACTTTTAAAAAGAGCAGAAACTGTTGGTAATTGCTGCTACTGAAACGGGTTACACTTCTGGTCAATTGACAGTCTTCGTTAGGCAGTCAGCTGTTCAATGGAAAATGCCACTTGCAACTGGGGAAGTGATACCCCCCCCCCCCATTTTACTTATTTAACCCCCACCCCCCAAGATAACCTGGTAACCCACTAAAAACCTGGAAAGCGAAAGGCACCAACAATTTTGAACATCGAAGAAGTCGGACTTAATTCGACTCTCCCGATAGCTAGTGCCATTGTGTAATATTATGACTCGAGGAAATACCCTGGAATTTTTGTAGTATAGAAGCGGCCGTTACTTCAGTTAGGTTTGCTGAGTCATCAACAAGTCAGTTGCTATCAGGCGTCTGTCCAGGATTTTTCACAAGGTCCGTTTTTTGTGAAAAACTAAATAATTTTGTGAAAAATCAAATACTTTTGTGAAAATCAAACAATTTTGAAAAAAAAAAAAAGGCAAAAAAAAAAAAAAAAAATACCGGATAAAACCTCCGACTGTCAAAAACTTGCCAACCCTGAGCTGGTCACTCTATCAGAAGCAATCTTATTTTTTCTCCAACCCTAGCTATCTGTTTGCAGTTCCAAGTTCATTTCGTAAATAATTGCAATTATTCTTTAATTCCTTTTTGTTTAAGTCAAGAGCTGGGGAAAAAATCCTTACTCTGCATTTCCAGAGAATTCTATAATAGCAACATCAAGTCATTTTTTATTTGCATATGATAAAACAAACAAGCAGAACTATTAAAGCAAAACAACTACCTTTTTTATTTAAGTTGTTAATTTCTTTAAAAGAAGCTGGAGCATAGTAGGCAGGAAGTGTGCCCACTTTTTTTTTTCCCCGCAAAAGTGGCGGATAAGCAATTCCCTTCCTTAACTTTAGAAAAGGTTCAGAAATTATAGGCTTTTACACAGAAATATGCTATGAGTTATTTTAATTTTAGTTTTGCTTTTTGAATGGATAATGGGTGAAATGTCCGTTTTGTTTAATCAGCATTTTGTGAAAAATCCGTTTTACTTGGATCATATTTTTGTGATGGGTCCGTTTTGCTCGATCGTATTTTTGTGAAGGGTCCGTTTTGCTTGATCGTATTTTTGTGAAGGGTCCGTTAACGGACCCGAATTTCCTCTGGCCAGACCCCTGGCTACCTATCATATATAGCCTTTTGAGTAATCTTGTGAAGGCAGGCCATCTCGGTGAAGATAAAAAACATCTCATATGCGATATCAAAAAGGTGTTTATTGCTGAAGAGCATGTTATGAAGCACTCAAGAGCAGAGGAGGGAACCAATATCGCAAGAAGTAACTTTACTGCATTATTTGAAGAAAGCAGGAAGCACAACACTCTAACTCTTACTCACGATGAGAACACTGGTAGCTTTCAGAAAAGCATCATCAAAGAAAGACCGTAACAGAAGAGTGTAGAGATCCCTGCCTCTCTCACTATACACCAGAAGAAGACAACAAAGGAAAAACTGGATGAGCAATGTGAAATAGGATTATGTGACTGGTTGAAGGACATAGGTATGGACATTTGTCTTCAACTAATTGGCAGTGATACCTCCAATGAAATGTCTGGCTGGAAAGGAGGCATGCTATATTACATCAAAATACTCCATTACAAAACAGTTTCATGTATAAAAAACGGGCCCTTTTGGGCTATTCCAGAAAATTTACTTGTTGCTCTTCTTTGCTGAGGACTAAAGTATAAACGCCTTTGCATTTGACAAAATTGTTTCAATTAGGGCTGGAAATAGTTCCGCCATTAATGAGCTTCAATGCTTCCGACTTCCATGGAACTGATCGACTGACCAGCAACAATTTCGTCGATATTAACAAGGGGCTCCAAAAATTGAATTGGCTTAAACTTTGTTTCTGTCTCAAGAAACTCAACTTGGGAAAAGAGTTTACTGGTAGCATGCCTCTTTTCCAGCCAGACAATTCATTGGAGGTATCACTGCCAATTAGTTCAAGACAAATGTCTATACCTATGTCCTTCAACCAGTCACATATTGCTCAGCCAGTTTTGTTGTCTTCTTCTTCTGGTGTATAGTGAGTGAGGTAGCGATCTCTACGTTCTTCTGTTAGTTTTTCCTTGATGATGCTTTTGCGAAAGCTAACAGTGTTCTCATCGTGACTAAGGGTAAGAGTGTTGTGCTTCCTGCTTTCTACAAAAAATCCAGTAATGTTACTTTTTCCGATATTGGAACTCTCCTTGGAACACCTGTTTGCACATGAGATGTTTTTTATCTTCACAGAGATGGCCTTCCTTCCCAAGATCACCCAAAAAGGCTATATGTGATAACAACTGCCGCGGTTGATGACACAGCGAACCTGACTAAAGTAACGGCCGTTCCACTAATATGAAGGTAGTTTTGTTTACTTCTTACAGCTGTACTACAAAAATTCCAGGGTATTTCCTTGCGTCATAATATTACATGACGGCACTAGCTTTCGGGAGAGTCGAACTGTAAGTCCGACTTCTTCAATGTTTAATATTGTTAGTGCCTTTTGCTTTCCAGGTTTTTAGTGGAAATCAAACCATCCTTTAATAAAACAAAAAAGAAAATCTCAACCTGCCTTTTGTCGGAAAGCGCAACTGATATAAAAATTTCAGGCAGAATGAGAGACATTTTAATCAAAACGCCTCTGCTGGTCAAAAGTTATCTTGGGGGGAGGGGGGGGAATAAATCAGTAAAATGGGAGGGTCACTTCTCCAGTTGCAGGTGGTATTTTCCCCTGAACAGCTGACTGCCTAACGAAGGCAGCGGTGTCAATTGAACAGAAGCTATACCTCAACACTCAAATTTTGAATTGGTACCCAATGGCTACTAACAACCCACAAAATGTTAGCCAAATTTCAGAAAATGGTAGCCAAACTTAAAATTAAAAAAAAAAAGTGCGTAAAATGTGTATTTAGAAAAATATATTTAAATTTTAAAGCAATAATGTAAAGCTCAATATTTATATAAACAATGTTCTAAACTGCTACCTTTACGTTTCTTAAAAATAGATGCATGACTAAACATAATACATCATCCATTGCTCAAATATATTGTCAAAAATGTTAAAATCAAAGAAAACATTAGAATTTGAAAATTTTTTTAACTCAATGACATTTTTGTTTTCCGAAACATGATTTGTTTGAAATAAGGAAGCATTTAGTTCTATTCAGAAATATTTCATGAACAAGTAATATATGCTTTGCAGTTTGTTCTCAGTCTATAACTAAATTTTAAGATAAAGAAGGCAGCATAAATGATAAACATAAATAATTGCAAGTATTTTAAAATTCATTTCTTCCAGATGTTGTAAATGAATTTTTTATATAATGATACTGGAATATGTTATAAATATTCAGATATGATTCCATTTCAGGTAAGTGCATTATGAGTTATTACAGATAATCAATCTTTGGCTAATTTCATATGATTAATGTTATCTAACTACTATTAAAAAAAAACCTAAGCTCATGGGTATAATTGAACTTTTTAGTGAAGAACTCAAGGCCGTATCCCCCCCCCCCCCGAAACCCAAAATGTTCTATAATGTAAAACAGAAAAAACAAAGTTTTCTTTTTTTTTTTTTTTTTTGCATTTTAAATGTCAAAAAAAAAAAAGTTTTTTTCTTCTTTTAACTATTAAACGAGTCAAAATTTGAAGTACAAAAAAAAAAAAAAAATGACAATTCCAATTCTCATTAACTGCCACTTGAAAACAAGACTCTCATTAGCACTTACAGCTCTCATTCCCAAATCAATTCAGACTCAAGGCAACTTGTCAGTTTGATCGGCGCCCCCTCCCTACCCCATAAAACTTTTACATCTTACACCACTCAGATTTTTACCCCCTAATCGCCGGGCCCCTAGTTTCCGATTAGGATGAGATTGCTTCTCATCGCCATGATTCAATTAAGAGGGTACTTTGCTGGTCCCCATTTATATGCATTTGAGTCATTCCACTTCAACTGGACCAATTTTTCAAATCGTTCCCACTCGACCATCTCCGATTTGGATTTGATTTTACAGAGGTGTAGGCATGCCTATGAAACTAACCTGTGCAAATTTTTAGCTCTCAAGATCCAAATCTGGAGGAGCTAGGATCCCGCAAAAAATGTGGCCCAAAATGGCGGATGAACTTCGTGAAACAAGTTGCAATGTTTAGGTCAAGGTTGCAGAAAATTTTATCACAGTGGAAGCCTAATTTTTTTGGAGCTTAAAGTACTTTTAGTTGTCAACACTCTCCAGTATATTCTTTGAGATTGCGCTTATTAGATTTTGTGTAGCATGTGCCTAAACTTGAGAAAAAACGCGGTGGGCAATTTTTTTCCTGGATTTCAGGTTGTCATAAATTTTTAACCAAAAAACTTCAAAGGTTTATACTTCGTAGTTTTATTGTCCAAATACTTGTTTTTAATGTCTTACAGCTACAGAGCTTAAATATTGTATTTGTAAAAGATATTGGCACCCTAAGTGTCGATGAAAACGCTTCTTTTGAAAAATCACCTGTTTTCAACTCCCTATATCTCAGGTTTGTCACCTAAAACCATTTCTTCTTTGGCACCACTAGAAAGAATAGATTTTTTCCTATCGAAATGAGTTTTTTTTTCGATGGTGTTCTTTCGAATAAGGATGAAAAAATTAGCTTGAAATACTGTCTGTTATGAAGAATTGGCATAATTAGGTTATGACTGCAGAAAATTTTATCACACTGGGGGCCTAATATTTTTGGAATTTAAAGTACTTTTAGTTGTCAATACTATCCAGTATTTTTTGTGAGATTGAGCTTATTAAATTTTGTGTAGCACGCATGTCAACTTACGAAAAAACGCGGTGGGCAATCTTTTTCCTGGATTCATAAATTTTTAACCAAACAAATTCAAAGGTTCATATTTCGTAGTTCTATTGTCCAAATACTTGTTTTTAATGTTTTACAGCTGCAGAGCTTAAATATTGTATTTGTAAAAGATATTGGCACCCTAAGTGTCGATCAAAATCATTTTAATGGAAAATCGGCTGTTTTCAACTCACTGTATCTCAAGTTTGTCACCTTCAACCGTTTTTTCGTTGGCACCATTAGAAAGAACAGATTTTTACCTATCGAAATGAGTTTTTTTTTCGATGGTGTTCTTTCGAATAAGGAGGAAAAAAAAAGGCTGGAAGTTTTGTCAGTTGTGAAGAATTGGCATAATTAGGCTAAGACTGCAGAATATTTTATTATAATAGAAGTTCGAATTTTTAACAACTTAAAGTACATTTAGTTGTTAATAGATTTTAATAATTATGTGATTTCCAGCTCATTAGCTTTTTTGTACCATACATGAAAATTATTGGCAATTCCTATTTGAAAAATAGCTTGATTTCAATGAACACCTTCTATCATCTTTTCGTTAGTACTAGGGATGCACCGATTAATCGGCAGTACCGATTAATCGGCCATAATCGGCCACTTTGCCGATTATTAATAATCGGCAAAATTGGGCCGATTAATCGGCCAAATATATTTTTTAAACATTATTCTTCAAAGTATACCTTCACTAAGAAACTATGATGAATAGTTTTATTAACAGTAATAATCTTCATAGTTGATATAAAGTTTTTAATAAGTTAATTCTCCAACTTTGAATAAATATACATAGACAATGTTGCAACACATTTTTCATGTGGCGACAGTTTTCTCCTTAGTACAGTGCTTTTAGATAACCACTAATTTTCACAAAGAATAAAAGTTGAATTAAATTACTACTAATCATTAAAAAATGTAAATTAAAAGTACTCCTAAATTGGAGTGCTCACCACAGACTCCCCCTCCCTTTTTTTTCAATTTTTATGTCCAATTAACATAATTAGCAATGTGTCAATGTAATACTATTGACAAGAAGATGGAAATTAGGTCTAAAAAATTTGACAAAATATTAAAATTATTTTGTGAAAATTAGGAAAATGGGGAAAAAAAAAACTTCTCTCGGAAATAAATTACTTACTATTTCTTAACTCGGAATTGTATAAGAGAGTTGAAACAGTGATGGTAAAATTGGCAGCATTAAAAACAATCATCCTTATCATTAATCGGCTCAGCCGATTAATCGGCCGATTACCAACAACCGATTAATCGGTAATCGGTAATCGGCCAATTTGCTTATCGGTGCATCCCTAGTTAGTACTACTATAAATAACAGATTTTTTCTTATCAGAGTATTTATATAAACAACTAAATATACTTTAAGTTGTTAAAAATTCGAACTTCTGGTATAATAAAATTTTCTGCAGTCTTAGCCTAATTATGCCAATTCTTTATAACTGGCATTACTTCGAGCTATTTTTTTTCGAGCTAGTATTTCAAGCTAATTTTTTCATCCTTATTCGAAAGAACACCATCGAAAAAAAAACTCATTTCAATAGGAAAAAATCTGTTCTTTCTAATGGTGCCAACAAAAAAACAGTGGAAGGTGACAAACTTGAGATACAGTGAGTTGAAAACAGGCGATTTTTCATTAAAATGATTTTGATAGACACTTTTGACAACAATATCTCTTACAAAATCAATATTTAAGCTCTGCAGCTGTAAAATATTAAAACCAAGTATTTGGACAATAGAACTACGAAACATGAACCTTTGAATTTGTTTGGTTAAAAATTTATGAATCCAGGAAAAAGATTGCCTAACGCGTTTTTTTGCAAGTTAACATGCGTGGTACACAAAATTTAATTAGCTCAATCTCACAAAAAATACTGGAGAGTATTGACCACTAAAAGTACTTTAAACTCCAAAAATATTAGGCCCCCAGTGTGATAAAATTTTCTGCAGTCTTAACCTAATTATGCCAATTCTTCATAACAGACAGTATTTCAAGCTAATTTTTTCATCCTTATTCGAAAGAACACCATCGAAAAAAAAACTCATTTCGATAGGAAAAAATCTGTTCTTTCTAATGGTGCCAAAGAAAAAATGGTCTTAGGTGACAAACCTGAGATATAGTGAGTTGAAAACAGGCGATTTTTCAAAAGAAGCGTTTTCATCGACACTTAGGGTGCCAATATCTTTTACAAATACAATATTTAAGCTCTGTAGCTGTAAAACATTAAAAACAAGTATTTGGACAATAAAACTACGAAGTATAAACCTTTGAAGTTTTTTGGTTAAAAATTTATGACAACCTGAAATCCAGGAAAAAAATTGCCCACCGCGTTTTTTCGCAAGTTTAGGCACGTGCTACACAAAATCTAATAAGCGCAATCTCAAAGAATATACTGGAGAGTGTTGACAACCAAAAGTACTTTAAGCTCCAAAAAAAATTAGGCTTCCACTGTGATAAAATTTTCTGCAACCTTGACCTAAACATTGCAACTTGTTTCATGAAGTTCATCCGCCATTTTGGGCCACATTTTTTGCGGGATCCTAGCTCCTCCAGATTTGGATCTTGGAAGCTAAAAATTTGCACAGGTTAGTTTCATAGGCATGTCTATACCTCTGTAAAATTTGATCCAAATCGGAGATGGTCGGGTGGGGACCACTAGTCCACTTGACATGGAATGACTCATTTGTAACCCTCTAGGGATTTTTAATAGCTAAACATGTCTTCAATCAACAAGACCGCACAAAACGGATACGTTCAGACCTTTTGCTTTGTTGGATACTCACCAATCTTGGACAAAAGTTACTTAAAAAAAATTCCATTTACAAATGCTTAAAGACCTTAAAAACTTCGTTAAATGTAGCTGTAAACCTTGAATTTTAAAGTTTCTAACATAAATGGGGGGGGGGGGAGGCATCAACAGACTTAGATAAAATGTAAAACTGTCTGCAAACTTAAAAAATTACTTTAAAATTTTCTGCAAAAAAAAGGGGGCTTCTGAATTCTAAAGTGCTACCACCAACAAAAATATCAAGTTGTATGAAGTGCAAGTTCTACCATGAGGTTGGTTGTCAATCCGTCATGATTAATGAATGTGTCAGTTTCGTATATAACAAGCTACTGCCCCACAATGAACAAAATCAAGACATATTTCAGATAGAAAACTTCCTAAATTTATAACTTTTTTAACAAAATGCAAAAATTTTCTGCAAACTTCGAAAGTTTTCTGCGAACGGCGTTCGCGAGTTCGTCTATATTATCTGGGTTTGGGCATCAAGTTGCGCGAAACTCAGTTTCTTGATTTAAAAAATATTCTACGCAATGCAAAAATCCTATTCCAACATGATTTTGAAGTCCCAATTGCCCCATATAAGGCCTCAAAATGCAGAATTTTAAAACTTTTTCAAAAATTTACCCGGGGAAAAAAACCCCGGACCCCCAAAAATTACGGATATTCTACCCCACTTAAAAAAATTCTCACTGCATATCTCTCTTGACCCCCAAGAAAGATAGTTCAGTTCAAGAAAATAATAAGAATAAAGAAATGAAAAAAAAAAAAAACCACACACACACACATATCAAACATCGTGGGGAGCTAGAAATTAGACTCATAACACACACAAAAAAGTATGTGTACTTGGACAATGTGCGAAATTGGGCCCCTCCAGAAATTTTTTTCCCTTGGAAGAACTGCATTTTCAATGTAACTTGCTAAAAATCAAGAATTAAGTTTGATTATACCCATATTTGAATGTTCAAAATTCAATAAATAAGTTCTAACTTGCTCTTATGAAGAAAAAAAATATTTCTTTTGTTATTGTTTTTGATACTTGTTCACACAAAAAAATAATCAATAAAATTTAAGTTTGGACAGTAAGGTTTTAAACTCGGGCCAACCCCTGTTGTAAGACACTTCAAAAGTATTTTATCTGATCTTTTTTTAGTATGTATAGCAAGAGCAAACATTCAAAATTTGGTAAAAACCCGACCATTGGTCTCGAAACACTTTTCTCTTTCTTTTTTGGTTTTAATAACATAGAATAAACAAGCAGCAAAATATTCTTCAGTAAAAAATGATTAGTAAACAAAAGAATAAAATGAGCCAAGGTATAGATGGTAGCAGATAATAAAATCCCTCAAAACTTCCACAAAATTTTTAAATATTATCAGGATGTAAAAAGATTGAGTTTTCAAACGAGGCCGCAATTTTCGTCGAATCACGCGTTTCTTTGTTGGCATGGGCGTCGAACTACACTTTCAAGGTTCATGTTACATGATATGAACAACGAATTTAAATTAGGTTAATTAGTAAATAAATTACAAAATTAATACATAAAATGAGCCGAGTTACGGTAGTAGATAATAAGAAGCCTCAAAGATTCCAAAATAATCGAGATATTTTTAGGATGCGAAAGGATTGAAATCTCAAACAAGGTACGCAACTTTCGGCGAGGCACGTTACTTTGTGCGCACAGGCGGCAAAAAGATTGAGTTTTAACACGGCCTGCATATTTCGATGAGCCATGTGCTTTTTGGTGGCATGAGCCAAGCTATGTTTCTATGGTTAATATTACAATGAACAATTAAAATTATATTAATAAATACATTACAAAATTACTGTATAAAATGAGCCGAGTTAGGTTAACAGATAACAAAACGCCTCAAAACTCCAAAAACAATTAAAACATTTTCAAGATGCAAAAGGATTAAAATCTCAAACCAGGTGCGCTATTTTTGGCGAGGCACGTGTTTCTATTAAAGAAGCGATTTATTTTCCTTAATTGTCTAAATGTATTTTGAAGCAAAAGAGCCATATTTTTTCCCATTCATATGTTTTATGAAGAAAACTTTATTTTGGAACGGTCATTTCCGCTTAAATCTAAAATGCGACGTCATTTCGGAAGGGCGTTTTTATTCGAGTGCTGCGAGGCTATAAATAACCATTTATACTGAGAGATAAAGTGAAAGAACGAACTTTAAGTCAGAAATGCACAATTTACTAAATCCTGCAAGAGATTTTTCAGTTTTTAGGATCGCGTGTTTAGTACAGCGGAGTTATCGAAATTGCAAATTTTGAAACAAATTTGCTGCCGCGATTTTAACTTCAGTTTCTTTTTTATAATGTTGCACAAGTGGTATCGTTAACAATACCTCCCCTCCTGCTTCCTCCCCAATTTATTGCGGAACTTTTAGTGGACAAGAGGACAATACCTTCGTCCCTGGCGATCTCACATCCGAATTTAAGTGGATGGGAGTATAATACCAGCCCCCTTCTATGCCCCAGCGATCCGACTGCCGAGTGTTCAGTGGACAAGAGGAGTTCGGAAAAGGTCACATGTCAAGGTTAAGGTCGGGAAAGGGGTGTAGCATTTTTGAATGGTAGCCACGTTGGCGACCTCAGTGAAAGTAATGATTGCCAAATCGTGAAAATTGGTCGCATTTGGCGACTGGCGACCGCGAGTGTTCACCTATACCAGAAGCGTAACCCGTTTCAGTAAGAATGATTACCGATAGTTTCTGCTCTTTTTAAAAGCAAAAGACGAAATGCATATTTAACTATATTTTTTATAAGGAAAGCACGCTTATTAGAGTTAAAAACATGCATTTAAGTTAGCAGAACAATCCTTTAAAAAATTCCCGCAGCTATATTGCATATTCAACCTGAAAGTAGTAAACTTTTTGAAAAAAAAAACACTGGAGTTTTATGTAAATTGCGTTTTCCCGGTAGCTAAAATTTTTTTCAAAAAACTTTTTTTTTGTAACAACTCAAAATGAGTGAATACATAGGAAAGTGCATGTACCAAGTCGAAAAAAAAAACTTCTATTTTTATGACATACCCTAATGTACAATAAGACTGATCTGCTTTGAGCAGTTGTACATCCTTAAAACAAATGCAAAGCCACTTTAAAATCAATTTGTTTTAATTGTAGTTAGAAATATGCAGAAAGCAATAAACAACAAACAATGGGATATGGCAGAGAATTGTTCATCTGGGCTCAGAATAATTGTTCCTCTTAGCAGTAATTAGCGTTAAGCTTGTGCGAATTAACGAGGTTTGACAGTGTAATAGAGCTGCAACACAAATGAATAATTTTAACATACATTTATTAGCAAGTAATAAACTTTGAAAACGTAACTGAATTATTGATTTTAGTTTCGAATAGCATAAGGGCACTTTTCCACTTACCAACACAACAACGATAAATATTACACGACTGTCGCCATCCGACATTGGAGCACGCAAAATGCATTAAAATATGCTATGCATTTTCCATCTCCCGGATTCCAGGACGATTAAGTCGTCTCCGACCGAACGCTGTCGTCCCATTCATGTCGGATGGCAGCAGTCTCCCCTTTAAAATCGGGACAACATTCATTCGTTTACTTTCTTCGAAGAAGCAACACATAGAAATGGTTTTCAAATTTAACATCACTGCATTAATAAAATGTAAGCTTAAATTTTCAGACGATAAATAAAGAATGTATAGCAATAAAACAATTTTATTCATTTTACTTAGTATTTTGTTTCACTTCTGTTGCTCAGACGATCTTTATTCCTGCAGAAAAGCTTAGATTTTCATTCTGATGTATGAATTTCGTTCTTAGTAAACAAGGTGGGAATGAAATATATTTGTGAATATCATGCATCCAATATCTTCTATTAATCTGTTTCCTCTTTTTGCGGAGGTAAAGTAAATCTAACAGTCATAGTCTGTTAAATTGAGGAGCCATAATAATATACATGTGAGCACACTGATGCTTCGAAATAAAATGCGGTGGAAAATGACAGTTTCGGAGGAACGATATCGATTGAGTGGAAATACAGTGTTGTAGTGTAGGCGACGCGACACGGTACTTATCGTTGCAGTATTTCCGTCTGACTTTCGTGGTTGTCGTGTTGTCAAGTGGAAAAGCGCCCTAAAGCCCTTCCCGCTTTTTCCCTACATCTGCTCATTAGATAGCTTTCATCTTATTATTACTTGTCCAACGGTTACTTGCTATTGCTATTATGTAATATGCAGCAGCCGCCACTTATATTTATATTTTTGATGATTTGATTCATTCAAGAGGCTGAATCAATTCACCACATTGACCAGGGTTGGGTTTTTGACGTTAAAAACTGGTTTTTGACATGACATATCGAAAACCTGTCTAAAACTCAAAGACAGTGGTTATTGAGATTTTTTATAAACATATAAAGTTTCTCATCCTGAAAAATATTAAATAAAAATTTATACATCTTATCAATCAAGTTTAATAAACATGAAATTAATAAATTTAATGAAAATGATTTCTCATTCCTTTAAACTAACTTGTTTTGCCGTGAAAAAAGTTAAATATTCAAACTTAAATCCAACTTTTAAAGTAGTTTTGTTTAAATGTTTATAAAACAATCAATTAGTTATCTTATCAATCAAGTTTTATAAAAATTAAATTAATAAATTTAATGAAAATTAAATCACATTCTTTTGAATTAACTTGTTATGGAGTGAAAAAAAAGTACAAATATTAAAACTTGAACAAAACTACTCTAAAATTTAGATTTAAATGTTTTAATAACTATCAATTAGTTATCTAATCAATCAAGTTTAATAAAAATTAAATTAGTAAATTAAATAAAAATTAATTTGCATTCTTTTAAATTAACTTGTTATGCCGTGAAAAAAGTTAAAAGTATTAAAAGTTAAATCCAGTTTTTAAAGTAGTTTTGTTTAAATGTTTTAATAACTATTAATTAGCTATTTTATTAATCTAAAAGTCTTTACATTAGAATTTAAAGTGATTTATTTTTTCTTTTAAGTAAAAGCAAAGCTAAATTAATTAGTACTCAGTAGGGATGCACCGAGTAGCACTTTGGTCGAGTAGCCGAGTACCGAGTACTCGGCCTTTCACTACTCGGCTGAGTACCGAGTTGCTGATTACCGAGTACAGATTGTTTTTTAAAAAAATCATTGATATACAGTGGTACAGGGTTAGAAATCATTACAAAATATTACTGGTCTTCTCGACCAGTGAACAGTAATACATACTGGTTAACAGACAGCATCACTGGTCCACCTTAAATCATTAACCACATTTTTTTTCTTTAAAAAAAATGGTGGTCCTTGGATTGTTTATTATTTTTATGGTGATTTGAAGCGAGTTTTACTGGTCTGGAACCAATGAACCAGCAGTAAATTCAAACCCTGACATATGAACTGATCATTGGAATGGACCTCTATATGATAGTTCTTAGAACAAAAATCCCACTGAATTTAACTTATGCATTGTTTAAAATATTTTATTTATTTTGTCAAAAATTTTACAAATAGTTATTTTTAAAATGAAACTACATTAAATGAATAAATATAAAGTATCAATTAAGTTGGAATTATATTAATCTATTATTGATTAGTTCCAATTCTCTAAACTTGCATAATTTTTAAAAGCTTTTGGGAATATCAAAATAAAGATTTACTCTATTTAAGCATTAAAAAATTCAATATTTTCAAACTTAGCTTGAAAATTTCGCACTAGATAGCAGTATACCCATAATTTGTTCCTCCAATGAGCAATAGAGAAGAGTTTATATTACTTTTCAGAAACCAGAAGCAGTAGCTTCAACCTGCTATATTAATAAGAGTTAGTGTCTTGAACTATTCAATTTTCTACAACTACTCGGTATCGGCCGAGTACCTGATCCAAATTTGGCCGAGTACCGAGTACTCGGTAAATTGGCCGAGTACCGAATATTTACCGAGTACTCGGTGCATCCCTAGTACTCAGTGTACAAATCTGGGAGGGGGGTTCGGGAGTAAATAATGGTATCTGACAAATTCTAAAAATCGGACTATTTCGAATTAAAATTTAAAAAAATCACTTGTAAAAATTTATTAAGTATACCCAGGACACACAACACTTAATTAATGTACCCACTTCATTTTTAAAATAAAAAACCTGTTACAGTAATTTCTCGAAGCAATAAAGCCATATTCAAAAGCCATATGTTTGATTTTTTTAAATGCTAGTTACCATTATTTACTCCCGAGCCCTTCAATTATGTTTAGGATTGCTTATTACACTTTATTTTAACCTAAAACTCCAAAAGACACTTTCCAGATCAACCTTCAGTGTCTGAAATCAGAAAATTGTATAATTCATTTGAAAATGTATTTTGATTATCAATATCAAATTTAAACATGTTTTGGACAGAAATTTAGGTTTTTGACAATGATGTCAAAAACCATGTCAAAACCACGGTTAAAACCGGATAAAACCTCCGACTGTCAAAAACTTGCCAACCCTGGCATTGACTGTAATATATTCCAACACATTGTCTGCCCAACTATGAGATAATTCAGGGATTCTCTTTTTTGTACAAATGTCCATCTTTTGAAACTTTTCCCTTCTCTAGCTCCTTCGCAGAATGTTAACTGTTAATGCAATAATCCATTCCCTTTCAAATCAAAATAATAGCAATGAAACTGACAAAAACTTCAAAAAAAAAAAAAAGAAGAGGGAGATATCCCAAAAAGTGGTGAATGATGGGAAAAAGTGATCATATTTGGTGATCATTTTAAATAAGAATCAGCAAGAATGGTGACAGAAATATTTTCATTTTATGCCGTGTAATATAAGCTGAATTTTGAAAGTTTGATGACTTATGTTTGCCCAGTCACACTGGTAGAATAGGTATTTCCATATATGAATAATTTCAGGACTACCGAAACAGCAAGAATGCAATTTTGATTGCAAAAGTAAATTGTATGAAATCCTTTCAAAAATTATTCTCTTTAAAAATCAGTCAACAAAAAACACACTCAAAGAAACTTGTGCATAAAGTTTAAAATATTACATCAACTTTTTCAAGTACTGTCGTCCCCGCTTTATTGGGTAACGGATGAACGAATATCTCGCTTTTCGACTGAAACATACTAGAACTGTGCTATAGACGCAATGTTAAAGATTCAAGCTGAAACAAATACCCTGCTTAATGAAATAATATTTCTTGGAACCGACAGGATTCTTTTATTCGGGGCGGAAAGTATTAGCTTTTACTATTTCCTGTAATGAAATAAACTAACTAAAAATATATTTTATTTTAAACACACATGCATTTGCATTGTTTTCTCTCGTTTTGAGGGATAAAACAATTTTTTCTTAAGCGAAAGCAATAGTGATTATAACATTTACATCACATAACTCCTAATGTGTGGATGCATTAAAAAAAATTACCAAAATCACTCTGCATCCGTTTATTCTTTTCTAAGCAAGAATTGCATATTAGAAAACAATTCGTTAATAAATAACGCAGATCAAGCACCACTAAGGCAGAGAAATTTTCAAATGAAACGATTGATTAATGGTGTTAAAAAATAAAATGTAATTTGGTGACCTTCGAATTTTTAAGTTGTGGTCAGTGACCCAATTTCAAGGTCATTTGAAAACTAGATAGTTTTATTTTATTTTTTAAATATATTCAATTGATGAAGAAACACCTGTCTCGAAAGCAGTGGAAACAAACAAAAAGAGTTAACAAATGATGGTTCCCCCCCCCCCCCACATAAAACCGGATGACCTAGTTTCGTGAAGTAAAAAATTAGGCTTAAGTATTAATAAAGTATCCAGCTATTAATCTGTATTTATTTCAGATGGGACCTTTATATGAAATCGAATCGAATGCATTCTAAAACAAAAGCAATAAAATATACTGTAAAAGGTCCAAGGGACAATTTGAGCAAAAACGTGCAAAGTTGTATCTTTTACTACGAAATTTTTTGGGGGGATATTTTCGAGTGAGAAATACCAAATAGTTTTCATCCATAGGGCCAGTTTTTGCAATTTAAAACTATACAGCTAACGCCACATAGCAAAGTGTCAATGTCAAGTTCTGGGTCATCAACAATGTATCCCAGCCGAAATAACCTAGTTAACTATACATTTCAACCAAACAATTAACCATGGACGCCGCAACGATATGTAAAATGTAACTTGGCATAATAGAAAGAATTTTTAAGATTCTACAACAGGGGAAAGAACTTCCTGCTTGATATTAATAGATTGTATTGTTTACTTACCGAAGGACGACGACATTCTTAAAAGCCGTATAAAATCCTCCATTTTGAGAGAACGTCAACAATAGTCGCTACTCCAAGATGGAGATTCACAACGTCTGAGAACCAGGATGAAGCAGTCGATAAGCGGCCATGATAAACTTTTCGATAACTTTTTTCAGACTAATAGCTTCTGTTGGCGACAAGATTTGGCGATAAAAATTTCGAAAACGAATCTAATATCGGCAGTTAGTAAAATTTAATTACAATGGCCTATGCTGAGCACATTTGTCCCCCTAAAATTAATTTTCGATTCGTAAAAATATTTTCTCAACAATTTTTGGAATAAATTAACGCTTTAACATAGTCACAAGCAGATCAAAAAGTCTTTTCGGGGAAATTATCACAACGTGGTGCATGCCAATTTGTACGAAAAATTTCCCTTGTTGAAAAAATTGCTGCCATTTTAATTCCTCATTGATCTTACATTTTAATGAATAATTTCCTGTTTGTTAAGGCCTTTTTATTTCTTCAATAAATTAATTATTAATAATTTAAAAGGCATGAGCATTAAGAAGAGAAGGAATAGCTTCATTTTTTCCCCTGAACAATAACTGAGAAATTCATATAAATAGAATCTTTGGTGAAAATCCCCCTTTTTTGAGACAAAACAGCTGGAAAAGTTGTTTATTTTAAACTTAATAATGAGGTCATCGGTTTTAGTAAAGAATTATTGGTGGGTCTTAAGTTTTTTCCCCAACAAGTACAAGCTGCTGCAAAGGGAGTTTAAAACACTTCAAAATGCTCAAGAAGCTGTTTTCAAGAGGGCAAGTCCTGGTTGGAATTTCCACATAGCAGCAGAGTCCGATCACTGCAGGGTCA